>JAZGLO010001057.1:0-27052 GCA_036873155.1 Biomphalaria sudanica
GAAGTACATCTAGTGTTTCATTGTAGAGTACATACAGTTTGTTGCACTTTTACATTCATAGAATCATTGTTCTTTAGGTACATAGTAACCTATTCATTCGTTCACTATTATTATTTGTATTATTATAATAATAATAATTATTATTGTAGAGAATATCACTTGGGTATCGGTCATGTGGATAGGGCTGGCCTTAAGCGTACGCAAACTAAGTAGCCGCCTAGGGCTTCCAAAGGGTGGGGACCTCGCACAGAACTAAAAAAAAATAGAGACAAGATTACAGAAACTTGGATCAGATCTGAAACATAGTAGTAGTAGAGCACCTATGACTATGTTTACTAGTGTCTGTTTTACGTACATTGGGATATATGAATTTCAGTTATTTAGCGATTTAGATATAGAGGGCAGGCTTTTGATAAATTGCGTTATTTTATTTTTTCGCTTCCTATTTATATTTTTAAAAATCTTCTTTTGGGGCTATCACATTCACTTCGCCTATGGCCTCCAAGTATCCAAGGCCGGCTCTGATCATGCCTGGTGTGAAATGACTTCTACCGAATAAAAAAAAAAATTAAGCGTTTTGAAAATGTTATACAACGATTTCTGTGTGGATGTTATGAAATATAAACAGTTTTTTGTTTTACTTCTTAAATCAAAGTAGCTTCAATTGTTGAAATAACGAATCTTCTATGTCCCTAGGTCCAGAGATTATCCAAAGTACCTTCAATTGTTGAAATAACGGACTCTTCTATGTCCCTAGGTCCAAAGATTATCCAAAGTACCTTCAATTGTTGAAATAACGGACTCTTATCTTCTTATCTTATATAATACAGACGTTACTTCAAAAAAGAAGATGATTACGTCCTACGCGTCATGCATTTAGTCATGCATATTAACCAATGACTTAAATTCTGCCAAGTCACTGGTTTTTCTGGCTAGCTCAGGCAACCCATTCCATGCTCTAATAGCACTAGGGAAGAAGGAGTATTTGTACAAATTTGTCCTAGCATATGGGACGAGGAATGTGCCTTTATTTTTGTGTCTTTCAGAGTATTTTATTAAATTTTGTTTTTGTATTTGAAGATTATGGTTCAGTGTTTTATGTATAATTGCTACTTTACTTTTGAGTCTTCTGTCCTGAAGGCTTTCTAAATTTAGTGATTTTACTAATGGTGTGTCCCCTTGTCAAATGTGAATATTCGTTTGTTATGAATCTCACTGCTCTATTTTGTGTTTGTTCCAGTTTCTTAATGTTTTCTTGAGTTGAGGGTCCCACACGGTGGATGCATATTCTATTATTGGCCTAACCAAGGTTAAATAACATTTTAGTTTTATGTTCTTATTTGATTTATAAAAATTTCTTTTAATAAACCCTAATGCTTTGTTGGATTTTTTAATAGTTTCATCAATATGTGGATTCCATGCCAGTTTTTCATTTATTATAACACCTAGGTATTTTGCGTTTTTAGTCTGTGTTACTGGTTTGCCATGAATAAGATAAGTGGAATTAATTTGTTTTAGTTTTTTTGTTACTCTTAACAACTGACATTTTTCTGGGTGGAAAGACATGCTCCAATTTGATTCCCATTTCTGTAATTCATCTAATTCTCTTTGTAAAATATCTGTGTCTTGTGTTATTTTTATTGTTCTATATATTATGCAATCGGCTGCAAATAATCTGACTTTTGTTCCTGAACTAATGCAATTTGGTAAATCATTTATGTAAATTAAAAATAGTAGTGGACCCAAGACTGTTCCTTGAGGTACACCTGAGTTTACTGTTATTGGTGTTGATTTAGAGCCATTTATTATTACAGTTTGTTCTCTCCCTTTCAGAAAATCCTTAATCCACTGATGCAGTGGACCGTTAATGCCGAAATATTTTAATTTTTTAAGCAAACTATGGTGGTGAACTTTGTCAAAAGCCTTGGAAAAATCTAGTAAGATAGCATCTATTTGTTCACTATTATCTAAACCTTTTGAAAAATCATCAATTAGTCCTATTAGTTGTGTTTCACATGATCTATATTTCCTAAAGCCATGTTGGTATGGGGTGAGGACATTATGTTTGTCTAAGTGGTTTATGATATTGCTACATATTATGTGTTCTAGTATTTTACATGTGATGCTGGTAAGTGATACTGGTCTGTAGTTTCCTGGATCAGATTTTTCTCCTTTTTTAAATAGGGGGGGGTGACATTAGCTTCTTTCCAGTCCTTTGGTACTCTGCCCTGGTTAAGCGATGCCTGAAAGAGTATTTTGAACACTGGGGCTAGCTCATTGCTTAGTTCTTTGAGTAATCTAGCTGGAATACCATCAGGTCCAGACGCTTTATTTGGTTTGGTGTTGGCTAATAGTTTTTTAATTCCATTTTCTTGTACTACTAAATCTTCTATGTTGTCTACTTGGTACAAATTAAGAAATATGTCTTTGTCTCCTGGGGCTGAGAATGCTGATGCAAAGTATTTGTTTAGGATGTTTGCTTTAGTTTCATTATCATTATGTATTATGTTATGTTCATCTTTTAATGGCGCTATGCCTGTTGTTTCCATTTTCTTAGACTTAATGTATGACCATAGGTTTTTGTTGTTATCTTTAGATATTTCATTGTTTATGTATTCACTCTGCAGCCGTCTGCTTACTTTTTGGGTTAGGTGTTTAATTTTTATATACTTTTTGTAAACTCTTTCTGCCTTGGTTTCTTTAAATTTTCTATATAGGTTTTCCTTCTGTTTACAAAGCTTCTTTAGTCTATTATTAAACCAGCATTTATTTATTTTGTTTGATGTGTATTTAGTTGGTATATGATTTTCTATAATGCTTTTAAGATGGTTTTTAATGAAATTCCAGAGGTCATCGACTGGTTGGTTAATGTCTTTTTCTAATAAGAATGTTTGTTGAAAGTTTAATGCAGCTTGGTGTAGTTGTGTTAGGTTACATTTATTCCAGAGTAAGATTTTTCTTTTGGTTTTTGTATTGGCTACTGCTTTTATCTGACTGTGTATTTTTATGATCTCATGGTCTGATAGACCAGGGATAATATCATAATCAACTACTAATCCAGGTCTGTTGGTTAAGAAGAGATCTAATGTGTTGTTTAATCTAGTTGGCTTTTTAATGATTTGATCTAAACTTAGGTTGTGTAAAGTTTCTATGTAAAGCTCATTTATGTCCTTAAGGTTTTAGTGTTTATCTATGGTTAGTGTTTTTAAATTTATATCTGGTAAGTAGAGTCACACATAATCCAAAAAACTGCATATTTATTTGTCTCTTTAAGTGTAGTAATCTGATTACATAGTTCCTGCATGTATTCTAAACTAGAATTTGGTGGTCTGTAAATGCTGCCTATTATAAGGGATGTTGAGGTGGTATTAATTTTACAAAATGTAGATTCTATGTTTTTTGAGTTAGGTAAGGTAATTTCTTCTGATAAGAGTGTTTTTTATTGCTAAAAGAACTCCTCCATGACTATCAGCCCTTTCTTTTCTAAAAATTTCATAATTACTATTGAAAATTTCTGCATTATAAATTTCAGGATGTAGCCAAGTTTCTGTTCCTGCAATTATGTCTGGTTTCTCACATTCTAATAAAATTTCTAAGTCTGCTGTTTTGTTCCTAATGCTTTGAAAATTTATTACTAAGGTTTTAAGGTATTTTGGTATTACTTCTTTAGGAGGTTTGTTTAGTGAGGCTGTTGTATTAATTTTAGTAGATTTAGGTTTAACAGGAGTGGATCTGGCTAGTGGTTGGTGAGTTGGTTTTGGGATGGTGTTTAGGATGTTGTATGGGTTAGAAGTGTCCGCATCAAAGGAATCAAACAGTCCTGATGTAAACTGAGATAACCCACACGGTACACAGTGCCATGATGCATCTTTGTTGCCTAAGGCATAATACACAGGTGTATTCATATGGAGACATGATGCATGGTACCATTTATCGCAGGTGTCACATTGAATGGCTTTCTGTTTCATGGTGCATACTTTTTTGCAGATGTTGCATCTATCTTTAGATCTAGGCCCTGGATTTGACTCTTCATCTCCTGCTATTAATATTAACATTGAAAGGTATTTATTTCTACTGTGTCTGATTGAGAACTTCCATTTGTGATGGGTAATCTCTTTAATGTTATGGATGTGTATGTTAGGTTATTTTTGAAGTTGCATTGATCTAAAGTGTGATGATTGATTATGACTGTTGTTTCCTTTTTAAGTTTAGTGTTGACTGAGGTAGATCTAGTTCTGTGTTCAGCTAGTGTGTATTTAGTAATTATTAGGATAAATAGCCAGAGCAATTTCATGATGACTGTTGTTGATTTTAGTTTTTAAAGGTCTAGTCTAAATCTAGTTTAAGGTTAAAAATGCCTAGATGGCCTAAGCTAAGTCTAAGTCTAAAGTGATAGCTAATTTACAATGACAATCAAATGGTTTATTCAAAATATAGACCTAGACTAGATCCAGATCTAATTCAAGATCTAGATCTAATTGTAGATCAATATATTTATGTCCCTAGGTCCAGAGATTATCCAAAGTACCTTCAATTGTTGAACTAACGGACTCTTCTATGTCCCTAGGTACAGGGATTATCCAAAGTACCTTCAATTGTTGAACTAACGGACTCTTCTATGTCCCTAGGTCCAGAGATTATCCTGCTGCATGTCGCTCCTCTTCTTGACCATGATCACCAACGCCATGTGGTTTAAAGGGGCGGAAACCCAGACTAACGTGGAGGCCATTAAAATTGGTCCTTTGACTTTCACTTTAGCACAGGTGAGTTCCCTTTACTTAAAAATACGAAGTGCTACTAAAGTGAATCCATTACTCTGGAAGTACAAGTTTTCCACTGTTCAAGAACTTTTCATTACTTCCACACTGTTCTTCTATTTAATTGCCAGGTTTTCATCAGTTTTGCCAGCACCATCATTGTGTTCCCTCCGAGTTTCTTAATGATGACACTTTTCCGCAAATGTGAGCCAAAGAAAAACATGGTGGCGCAAGCCAACCAGGCACAGGTGAAGGACAGCCGGAAGTTCCGTTGGAGGAATATCTCGGCCTCGACGTCACAGCTTTGGGGAAGTAAACCAAAAGAAAGCAGGTCATACAGAATTGTCCACCTTGATGGAGTTCATTGATTTTTTTTTTTAAATCCTCTATCAACTATCTTAATTTCTAAATCATCAAAGAATCTAAAAATCTTATACTGACCTGTTAGTTAACTAAACTTTTAGTTAATTAGCCCAAAACTATTTATCATACAAAGTTTTAGTCAAATGACTACTACTAGAAAGGACCCTCAAGTGACTCTTACTTTTTTAAAAATAGTTTTTCACAATTTTCATGGACGTTTTGAAGTTATTCTCACGTGATGGCTTTACATATACAAACAATGAACAGACTGTTTACATGTAGAGAAACCTCAACCCCCCCCCCCCACCTCCCCACACACATGTTATTTTACTAGTAATTAAAATGTTTTATTTCGTAAAGAGGATCTCTGTTATTCTCTTCAACAAATATCTCCGACAAAATCTGGCCATTGGGTCATTAGATCGAACTGAAAATGGCATGAAGTATTAACCATCCAGCTCCATTCAACGCTGGACTTACTAAAGCTAATTACACTCACGCCAAACAGCAAAGTTTTACTTCGTAAGAATAATCACTTTTGCGTGTCAATGCTTTCTAAAAATTTTTTATTTAGATTTTCCGAAATCAACGTATCAATGGGAGACTTTTTTCTTATGACCTTTGTTTCCATGAAAACTACGTAGGAACTATTGTATCATGTTGCTAGTCGTCTGTGACAAGTCTTGAATTTCTTTATGTTTACATAAGTATCTGAATAGAAATGCAGAACGGGTCAAACTGGACTTGAAATGTGACTCTTTAATAATACCTTCTGCTTCTCAGTTTTAACATGGGAAGATAGACTTTCATTGCTCAGTTTTATAATGTGAAGACAGACTTTCATTGCTCAGTTTTAAAATGTGAAGACATACTATCATTGCTCAGTTTTAAAATGTGAAGACAGACTTTCATTGCTCAGTTTTATAATGTGAAGACAGACTTTCATTGCTCAGTTTTAAAATGTGAAGACAGACTTTCATTGCTCAGTTTTAAAATGTGAAGACAGACTTTCATTGCTCAGTTTTAAAATGTGAAGACAGACTTTCATTGCTCAGTTTTATAATGTGAAGACAGACTTTCATTGCTCAGTTTTATAATGTGAAGACAGACTTTCATTGCTCAGTTTTAAAATGTGAAGACAGACTTTCATTGCTCAATTTTAAAATGTGAAGACAGACTTTCATTGCTCAGTTTTAAAACATTGTAACTTTCCATCCCTCCAGAATGGTCCAATGCAAAGAGAAGATAACTCAATTCATCAACTCGTTCAAAAAAAGAAAGTACCAGGATGTGGAACCGGCCAGCAGTGACCGAAGCGATGGCCAGTTTCTGACACCAAAGAAAAAGAAACCTTTCACTTTCCCTCACTGGTGTATCTACATTGCCTGGACACGTGAGTAGCCCCATTGGACTCATTCATTTCAGATTGGTCATTTTCTCGTTTTTTCGCCTTTCAAAAGCTGCAACAATAAAAAGAAAACAATTGTTAACTTTGCTCGACCGTTGTATGAATGAAATAAAGAAAATTACGATTCATGAATTCTTGACAAAAATAATTTTAATATTATTAGGATTGTTTCTTTTTCCTCAGTATGTTTCCTCAGCATTTTGGTGTCTGGATTTTTCACCATCCTTTACAGTATGGAGTGGGGTACAGACAAGGCTAACCAATGGCTGACTACATTTTTATTGTCATTTTTTGAGTCGGTTATCATTGTACAACCTATAAAGGTTAGAGGGCAAATATATTTCTTAGTATTGAAACAATTAAAAAATACAGTTCTTTTAAAAATTAATTTTCTTTAATTCATATTGTCTATGTCTTAAACTGGACAATCAGGAATGACAAAACGAAATCTAAAGACCAACACTATAGTGAACGGCTAAGGAGAAATAACTAAACTAAATAAGAAGGTTGTCAAAAGCTGCTTTTTAAAATCAGAAATCTAGCTTCGAATTTCCATGAACCGCATAGCAACCTTTTACACATGTACTCACCCCGACCACACACACACACACACATTTTCAAGGGAACAACATTGGCTCATTGAGTCTCAGAAATTGTTATTCTAAGTGTTCAGAAGATTTTCATAGATGCGGAAAAGCCATAAATAGGACGCTTTTTTGGTGTATCCGGTGCGCAAAATACAGGGGGGTGTTGATAAGTTGTGTTCCAAAAGCTACGAAACATAATGCTGCAGCCTATTTGGACTAGCTAAGCCATTGTACTCGAGACAAAATACACCTTCTCAACACAATCGCCATTCCAACTGCTACATATGCATGTGAGACATGGAAGTCATCTGTCAAAATTGAGAAAAGACTAAATGTGGCTTAACAAAAAAGGGCTGAGACGGATTTTGAAAGTCAGTTACACAGATCGGGTCTCAAACAAGGAAATCCTATGCCGAGCTGGGAGTCGAACACTTAGTGAGGTTGTGACAGAGCGTTGCATGATGTTTGCAGGACATGTTCTACGACAAAATGAACTACGCACACCAAGAGTTGAGATAACATGGAAGCCAATACGAGGAAAGCGCAAACAGGGACGTCCTCGTATTACTTGGCGACACACCTTCATAGAGGACCTCAGAACAGTGGACACCAGATGGGAGGAGGCTTTAGACATTGCCAGTGACAGATCTTTATGGAGACAGCTTGCCGCCCAATGCGCCGAACGGTGCAGGAGGACCTACGTCTAAGTCTAAATCTAGGCAGAATGGCATGTTCAACTCTTCCGTTTCTAACACAATAATTGTCAAGTGGAGGAAGCATTGCTCTGTGAGTTCAACCTTATTGAAAACAAATGGCCATAAACTAGCGGTCATAAAGAAGACATGATACGAAGATCAACTTGCACGTATTGAGTGTTGTTATTTTAGCGTGATCCTTTTTTTTTTATTTCTTTGGCAACAGCGAAGTGTAATCTAGCGTCTGGACATTGTCTAGTGTAATCTAGCGTCCTGGACATTGTCTAGTGTAATCTAGCGTCCTGGACATTGTCTAGTGTAATCTAGCGTCCTGGACATTGTCTAGTGCAATCTAGCGTCCTGGACATTGTCTAGTGTAATCTAGCGTCCTGGACATTGTCTAGTGTAATCTAGCGTCCTGGACATTGTCTAGTGTAATCTAGCGTCCTGGGCATTGTCTAGTGTAATCTAGCGTCCTGGACATTGTCTAGTTTCTCGTGAAAATCTTCAGTTCATCAGTTCAGCATAAATATGCCTTGCTTACCATGTGGCTGCAGTTTTAATGGTGCTATTTGATCTGAAGAATGTCAAAGGGGATACTAGATTAGTTTACTATTTAAACTTTTTGGGGGTCTGGAAGCGATCTCACCCCAACAGAACGTTAATTGCTCAGGACAACACCAGTCACTGATATACGTACTAAACCTGTTCTATTGCATACACGGCAGGTCCTGCTTCTGGTAGCATTCATTGCTTGCGTCTTGAAGAAACCTGAGCTTGAAGATGAAGATTTAGATGAAGACATCAACAGAGTGTTGGCAGGCAAAGAGACAGCTGATTCCAAAGATGAAGCAAGTTTATCGCGTAAGTTCTGGCTTTTAATATCTACTCCTATCAACATGAAATTTCTGTTAATTATTTCTTTTCTTTAATAGACCCCATTCACCAATCGTAAACAAACAACATTTAGCCACGTGATAATATTGATAAAACAATGAAAAAAAAATGTCACGTGACAGCCTGTGTGTATTACGTAATTTGTATAGAAAAGATAGAGAACCGATTGATTGGTAAATGAGGTCCATTTTATACAATAATTTATGTATCTGTAGTAACAGAACAACTGATCCTAAACTGTTGAAACTCTCGTTACCTTGGAACGTAGAGACATTACTCAAGGAACGATAGATGAGATTTAAATACGAAGCTTGTGCATGATTTCTTGAAGATTTAGCTGTCGGAGAGAAAGTGAGAGTTCGTATAGGGGAGACATAACAGAAAGCAGTCGTAAAAAAAACATTCGTCCCCCAGGTCGTACATAGTAAAACCTACAGACGAATTCAACGGTTTGTTGAATAAGAGTTTCGACCTTTAGAACTACTGAAACAAACAGTTGTAGACAAACGTCTAGAGAACAAGTTGTGTCAGTCAAAACAGCCAGAAGTGGTCGAGTTGCTAAAAGTTCCAAGTAGATATCAATCTTAAGAACTTTCAAAGAAGGATGTTCTCATGTTTATATTATGTCATTGTTTGTTGTGGCTGCTTTTTGTGAAAAATACTTGAAAGTATGTGACCTACTAAAATGATGGCTTTTAATATCTCCCCCCCCCCCTATCTGTTCATATAACTCTTGTTAAATTGTCTACACACCGGTCTATTTCTCTGTAGTAACACAGAACACTGGCATACACTACGGTTTATTTCTCTGTAGTAACACAGAACACTGACATACACTACGGTCTATTTCTCTGTAGTAACACAGAACACAGGCATACACTACGGTCTATTTCTCTGTAGTAACACAGAACACTTGCATACACTACGGTCTATTTCTCTGTAGTAACACAGAACACTGGCATACACTACGGTCTATTTCTCTGTAGTAACACAGAACACTGGCATACACTACGGTCTATTTCTCTGTAGTAACACAGAACACAGGCATACACTACGGTCTATTTCTCTGTAGTAACACAGAACACTGGCATACACTACGGTCTATTTCTCTGTAGTAACACAGAACACTGGCATACACTACGGTTTATTTCTCTGTAGTAACACAGAACACTGGCATACACTACGGTCTATTTCTCTGTAGTAACACAGAACACTGGCATACACTACGGTCTATTTCTCTGTAGTAACACAGAACACTGGCATACACTACGGTCTATTTCTCTGTAGTAACACAGAACACTGGCATACACTACGGTCTATTTCTCTGTAGTAACACAGAACACTGGCATACACTACGGTCTATTTCTCTGTAGTAACACAGAACACTGGCATACACTACGGTCTATTTCTCTGTAGTAACACAGAACACTGGCATACACTACGGTCTATTTCTCTGTAGTAACACAGAACACTGGCATACACTACGGTCTATTTCTCTGTAGTAACACAGAACACTGGCATACACTACGGTCTATTTCTCTGTAGTAACACAGAACACTGGCAGCTCCTAACCTTCTTCTATACGTTCGCCTTTCTTTCTTTCTAAGACCAACTTTGAAGACATGCCAACTTTCGTGAGATCGAAACATGGGCATCTTCCCAATCCTATTCTGAAAATTATAGTTTTCAATTATTTAGGATACTGGTCCACACAACTCTTATGCAACACTGGCTAAAGAATTTTTTTCCTGGCGTTTGTCCCTAATCTGCAACAAAATCACTTGAATTCCATTGTTTCTTAATTTATTTATTAGACCAAAGTTAGGTGCAGAATTAAAGTACAATAAAGTAAGTCACTTGTGTCAGTCTTAGCGCGTTCGAAATGTGGATACGATTCTTAGCTTTTGAAGAAACGTCAGTTACTTATGGGATAAGATACTTTACTAACATCAATTTAGGAAAAGATGTAAGTTACTGCTGCACTAACATCAATTTATAATATAAGATATAAGTTACTGCACTAGCAACAATGCAAGATGAAATATAAGCTACTGCACAAACATCAATATAAGATAAAAGTTATTCCACTTACATCAATATAAGATGATATTACACGGCTATTGATTTAATGCTTAATGTTTCTATGCATCTTTATTTCATTAATAATCTAATTGTAATCTACTGCAGTTCATTGAGTGTTTTCACGAGGAAACTAAATGCACTGTCAAATTCAATGGAGCCCAATCAGCACCTTTTGAGGTTTGCAGTGGTGTCAAGCAGGGATGTGTGCTCGCACCTACTCTGTTTGGCATATTCTTCTCCTGTCTACTGCATTATGCGTACAACGACATAAACGAAGGTGTGTTTCTCCATACAAGATCCTCTGGAAAACTATTTAATGTTTCAAGGCTGCGGGCAAAAACCAAGGTTAGGAAGCTACTCGTCAGGGAACTCCTGTATGCTGATGATGCAGCTATTGTGGCTGATTCTGATATTCAGCTACAGTGCCTGGTTGACAAATTATCTGCTGCTTGCCAGAAGTTCGGCTTAAACACCAGTCAAAGCAAGACTAAGATACTTGTCCAAAACACAAACACTGCACCTCAAGTAAGCATTTATGGCCAACCACTAGAATTTGTTGATCACTTTTGTTACCTTGGCTCCATCATATCCAACAACACTCTACTGGATAAAGACATAAACAACAGGATAGCCAAGGCAATGGCCACCATGTCACGGCTGCAGAAAAGAGTCTGGGACAACATATTTCTGACTAACAGTACTAAAGCCCTAGTCTACCGGACCTGTGTGTTGAGCACCTTGCTGTACGGAAGTGAAACATGGTCAACCTACTCATGGCAGGAAAAAAAGCTGAATGTTTTCCACCTCCGATGCCTAAGGCGGATCTTTAAAATAAGGTGGCAAGATAAGATAACCAATGAGGAAGTGCTACAAAGAGCAGGGTGCCAGGACATCCGCTCTGTTATCAGCAGCAGACGCCTTGGCTGGCTTGGCCACGTTCGTAGAATGCCAGAAGGTCGACTTCCACAGGACATCCTGTATGGCGATCTGATAGAAGGCAGGAGAGCCGCTGGTCGCCCACTTTTACGTTATACGGATGTATGCAAACGCGACATGAAGCTCTTCAAAATCGACACTGGCAACTGGGAAGAGGTGGCACTGGACAGATCCTCATGGAGAGAGAGCATAAAGGAAGGGTCAAAGATTGCAGATGCCATACACAACAGAAGCAGAAAGAAGGGTGAAAATGCAACGGCGCCTGGTGATTATATATGCCCAACCTGCGATCGCAGCTGTGTATCAAGGATTGGCCTCTTTAGTCACACAAGAAGTTGCAAAGGGAAAAGATCGTCTCTCGAGACGTAAAATGCCACAGACTAATTGTAATCTTTCTGCCATTTAACTGGATTTATGCTTTTAAAATGTGTGTATACCTTCCCATTCCCTAAACAAAATTAATTGATAAAAAGAATAAATGAAATTTAAAAAACTGGTAAAATTTCGTTGTAATTGATGAGAATTTTGTTTCTTTGCACCAGAAATCATGTTGCAAAGAAGAACAGACAACTCCGAGCTGCAGCCTCCAGACCCGGACCTTCTGGTAAAACTCCGCGAGACCCGTATGATGGAAATAAAAATGGAGACAGTCCTGAAGGAGATCATAGTCTACATGATCTTTCTGGTCATCATTTTCTTCTTGTCCTACCAGCAGCGGGACCCGCAGTCCTACGCATATAACACGAATGTCAGGGGGGTACTTCTGGATAAATTTGATAAGGTTAAGGACGTTTAAAAAATTTTTTTCCTTGTTATTATTGTTATTACTTAAGATATGTTGAAATGGCGGGTAAGCTTAACTTTTAAAGAAGTCGTTCTTGAAAAACACAAAATTTAAAGTTGAGAACCACTGATTAAATTTTTTTTGTTTTTGTGCAGATTGTGACAATACAGGATTACTGGACCTGGTTACAAGAGAACTTCCTGCCGGCATTCTATGCTCAACAATACGCAGACGGAAATGACGTCAGATACTGGCGGGATGTGGCCTGCATCGCTGACATGGAGAGCAGAAGAGTGGGAGTAGCAAGGATAAGACAACTCAGAATTAAAAATGGTAAAGAAAAAAAAATTAGATTTTTTAGTTGGTAAGTTAGCGTGAAAGAGTTTCTGTAGAATTCCAAAGGCACACAGTTGTAAGGTAAATGAATCGAAACTAGGCGCACTTGACATCAGTTGTTGCCCTGGTTGTAAGGACATGGCATTTGTGTTTAGGTAATATTGGGGTACCTAGATCTTGTCGCCAACAGAGAAATCTACTACCCTAAATTAAATGACCACTGGACCTCGTATGACATTTGCTGGACATATCCTTAGACAAGTTCCACAAAGACAGCCATAACATGGACGCCGAAGATTAGAAAAGGAAAACAGCCCTGTCCCCATTTAAAAGGAAAACAGCCCTGTCCCCATTTAACATATTCTAAAACTGTTGAAACAAAATCTCCTAAAAAATAATTTGCTTGAATCTCTTTGAAATCTGTTCCAGACACATGCAGCATACAGAGCGAGCTCAAGTCAGTCATCAACCACTGTCGCGATAGCTATGGTTGGACAGCAGATGACACAAAGCCTTATCTCCCTTTTTGGGAAACACCACCAGATGACATGAAGAAAGAGCTGGAGATGTCAAAATCTCCATTTGTATGTAGATTAAAGTATGGTCCTTAGAAATGTTTTATTCAATATTGTTTCTAAACCAAATAATCACATCCTACTTATATAGGAGTGGGGGGAGGTGGCCAAGTGGTAAAGCACCGGCTTCCGAACCGAGAGTCTAGAAAGCAAGCTCGAATACTACTGAAACCTGGAATTTTGAGTTTCCCCAGGGACCACACAATTCTAACCTGATATTAATTGTGGAAAGTAAAAGTCATAGAAAAGTCTGCCCCCTGTTGGGAGCTTTAAAGTCTGCCCGTGTTGGGGAACTTTAAAGTCTGCCCCCTGTTGGGGGCTATAAAAGTCTGCCCCCTGTTGGGGAACTATAAAAGTCTGCCCCCTGTTGGGGAACTATAAAAGTCTGCCCCCTGTTGGGGAATTATAAAAGTCTGCCCCCTGTTGGGAAACTTTTAAAGTCTGCCCTCTGTTGGGGAACTTTTGAAGTCTGCCCCCTGTTGGGGAACTTTACCTATCTTGTCCTGTTCAAGTTTAAGGTAAAGAGGCGAGAGACTTTCAAAACAAACATACAATACAAACAATCATCCCTCATTATTAGCTATTTTAAAGTTCTGTATTTTCAATAGAATTTGGAAATACTAAATTATCATACACTGTATTATCAAATATTCTCAGAAATTGAGTCTTTGATTAGAGATACTGAAGTATTGATTAACTATGTGAAGCGAAATTCAGATTCTATTCTATAGATAACATATAGATAACAGTAGTAAACTTAAAATACTGCATACACATCACAATCTTACATATCACTTCTCAACTGCTACTTATTGCATACATTCCTCTCTAGGTTCAATTTTTAACACTTTGTACTTTGTTGCTTTATGTGTGAACTGGATCTTACTATTCAATAAGTAAACAAATAGCAGAGCAATGAACTTAAGTGTATCACATGTCTATAGATAATAAATGTGAATAATGCAGTCAGTCTAACTCTAAACCTAAATAATCCTTCACCTACCCATCTCCACTCTGCCATGAACTCTAAACGTAATCCTAATCCTGTTAGTAGACTTGGTTCTTGGTTAAGTCACTTTGAATTTCTCTCTTAAGGTCTATCAAGACTCCATAGATCTGAAAACCGCACCTTTTGTTGGTAATATCGCCACATACAAAGGTGGGGGCTACGTCATTCTCACCAAACGAACTTATGGTCGAACAGCAGCCATAGTGGACAAAGCCAAGTCGGAGAACTGGGTGGATCTCAACACCAAGGCTATCTTTCTAGAGTACACCATCTACAACCCGAATGTCAACTTGTTTACATCTGTGACTGCATTGGTTGAGTTCTTACCGACCGGTTCGGCTGTCACAATGGCAGATGTCAAAGTAAGTATAGATATTATTGACGTATCTGGTCACTCAATCCCCTGTCACTCAATCCCCCGTCACTCAATCCCGTCACTCAATCCCGTCACTCAATCCCCCGTCACTCAATCCCCCGTCACTCAATCCCCCGTCACTCAATCCCGTCACTCAATCCCGTCACTCAATCCCCTGTCACTCAATCCCCCGTCACTCAATCCCGTCACTCAATCCCGTCACTCAATCCCCCGTCACTCAATCCCGTCACTCAATCCCCCGTCACTCAATCCCCTGTCACTCAATCTCTTGTCACTCAATCTCTTGTCACTCAATCTCTTGTCACTGAATCTCTTGTCACTCAATCTCTTGTCACTGAATCTCTTGTCACTCAATCTCTTGTCACTGATTCCCCTGTCACTCAATCTCTTGTCACTTAGCGCCCCCGTCATGTTCTGGTCACTTCATTTCCCAAAAGTTTTCCCAGTGTGGCCAATTCTTTTCCCAACGATATACATCAACTGTCAAATTTCCAGTACAATCGTTCAAGCCGTTTTCGAGATCCGTGTCCAGGTTTTTCTCCCTCACCCAGAAGGTTCCAGGAAGGTGTGAGTTGAATAGAGGTATTGTAATAATTAAAGCAAAACCTTCACGAGCGCTGTCGCCCTGAGAGAAGACACGAATTTCTCATCCCCGTTGTTGGGACAGTTGTCTATCATCCCTAGTGGGAAGTTAGTTTTGAGGTCGAGGCTCAGTGCTCCAAAACTAATTTAAAAAACAAATACCCGATTGTGTCAATGTATCATCCAGTCGTATTCAAGATATGGGTACAGTTTGTGTTCTGCACAAGTATGTATGTGCCCAGTAGTGACGCATAAGACTTCGGCGGCATCAACTTTGAATGTCTCACGACTATTAATGTCGGAGTTGTATAAACTAGTAATTAGATACGTGTGGCAATCATAATAGGTCACGTAAGGGGAACAGGTCAATGGGCATATGTCGTTTGGCCATGTAATGTGAACTAATTAGTGTATTCATTACACAGCGTGTTACATTGAAATGTGAACATTTCATGAAAATATATTTTCGAGATCATTCATTAACGAATATTGAGAGTATTGTAATCATTGAAATAATAATTTGTATAGAAGTATTAATGAAACTACAATATAATATAGCTAGAACTTAACATCATTTTAATGCTTCGGTAGTCTATTATTTCATTGTGTATTCGTCTAACACTCCAGGTATTTCGACTGATGAGCTACATCGGCGGATTCGGAGTTATCGTTCTTGTGTTTGAGATCTTCTTCGGAATAGTTTCCATTATATTTTTTGTCCAATGCATCAAGAAAGTAAGGGTCCAGAGGATAGCCTACTTTGCCGACTTCTGGAACATTCTTGAGTTTGTTCTTCTTTGTCTAGCGGTGACATGCATCGTACTGTACGGCTTTAAACATGTCCTCACGGATGTAGCCATTAGCGCACTACAGAACAGGAAGTCAGGTCAGTTTATGCTGTAGTGTTATGTTGCTATCCATGAGACTTAATGGTAGATAGAATGCAATTTGGTTTTTAAAATTTATTATTTGTAATATTAATATTCTACTTGCACATGCTAAGTGGTTAAGCGCTCTGCTTCCAAACCTGAGATCCGGGGCGCCCCTGAGTCCACCCAACTCTAATGGGTACCTGACTTTAGATGAGGAAAGTAAAGGCGGTTGGTCGTTGTGACACCCTGCTCATGAAACACATGTCCAAAGAAACAGATGAACTTAACTTCATCTGCCCTATAGATCGCAAGGTCTGAAAGGGAAACCTAACGCTATAACAGACACACAGCATAGCTTAGTAGTCTAATGCTGTAGTTTAAAATATGCCATTCCTCTAGTGACATCTCAGACTACCTCTTCGAATTTTGCCACACTAATGCTCGGTCACAAAGCAAAGTAGGTTTTCTTTTGATGTGCAATGTCTAATGTTTATATCAAGTTATTACTTATCAAAAGTCAATGTTTTGAAGCGAATGTTTCCTTTTAAAGACTTTGTAGAAAAGTTGTTCCCTTTATAAACCCATTTCTTTGTTTTCTGTTGTATCCCAGACGGCTTTGTGAACTTCAATACCATCGCACTGTATGATGAGCTGTATGGATTTGTGATGTCAGCTGTGGTCTTCCTGGCAACAATACAGTTCCTAAAGCTACTGCAGTTCAATAAAAAGATGGGCATGCTTGGTGCTACGGTAAGAATTCTTTTGATTTGTAGAGCGCGTCTGCGTCTATCCTGTTCTCTGCGCTCTGGTACAATCTTTGTCTGTGGATTGGGGGATATCTGGGGGGTTTCTTTACTTCTTTTTGGCGCTCAGAAGATACACATCTCAGAAGATACACATCTCAGAAGATACACATCTCAGAAGATACACATCTCAGAAGATACACATCTCATAAGATACATATCTCAGAAGATACATATCTCAAAAGATACATATCTCAGAAGATACACATCTCAGAAGATACACATCTCAGAAGATGCACATCTCAGAATATACATATCTCAGAAGATGCACATCTCAGAATATACATATCTCAGAAGATGCATATCTCAGAAGATGCACATCTCAGAAGATACACATCTCAGAAGATGCACATTTCAGAAGATGCACATCTCAGAAGATGCACATCTCAGAAGATGCACATCTCAGAAGATACATATCTCAGAAGATACACATCTCAGAAGATACATATCTCAGAAGATGCACATCTCAGAAGATGCACATCTCAGAAGATACACATCTCAGAAGATGCACATCTCAGAAGATACATATCTCAGAAGATGCAAATCTCAGAAGATACATATCTCAGAAGTTACACATCTCAGAAGATACATATCTCAGAAGATGCACATCTCAGAAGATACACATCTCAGAAGATGCACATCTCAGGAGATGCACATCTCAGAAGATGCACATCTCAGAAGATACATATCTCAGAAGATACATATCTCAGAAGATACATATCTCAGAAGATACATATCTCAGAAGATACACATCTCAGAAGATACATATCTCAGAAGATGCACATCTCAGAAGATACATATCTCAGAAGATGCACATCTCAGAAGATACACATCTCAGAAGATGCACATCTCAGAAGATGCACATCTCAGAAGATACATATCTCAGAAGATACATATCTCAGAAGATACATATCTCAGAAGATGCATATCTCAGAAGATACATATCTCAGAAGATACACATCTCAGAAGATGCACATCTCAGAAGATACATATCTCAGAAGATACATATCTCAGAAGATACACATCTCAGAAGATGCATATCTCAGAAGATGCACATCTCAGAAGATGCACATCTCAGAAGATGCACATCTCACAAGATACATATCTCAGAAGATACATATCTCAGAAGATGCATATCTCAGAAGATACATATCTCAGAAGATACACATCTCAGAAGATACACATCTCAGAAGATGCACATCTCAGAAGATACACATCTCAGAAGATACACATCTCAGCCCAATACAAATTCAGTTGGGAAATTCCTGATCTACACTGGAAAAGATTCTACCTAAGGCAAAAAACAGATGAATGGAAGAAGATGGTTGACACATCATATGTGGTACCCCAACGGTTCAGCAGACTAAAGGACAGGTGAAGGTCTACTTCGGGATTCTAACTTGACCCCCTCCTCTTTGAGGTAGTTAGGCGTTTTATCCACACAGCCACAAATACCACACACTCAAGTGAAAGTTTTAAAAAGATGTTTTATCTGTAGAAGTTGACATGATGAAAGCAAAGTGTTTAATTGTTTGTTTCCATTTGACGTTGACTATTCTATTCTACAGGTGAAACTGGCGTCGAAGGATCTATACTTGTTCTCCATCACATTTTTCTTGTACTTTTTTGCCTTTACGGCTACTGGCTTCCTTCTGTTCTGCAGCCAGCTGACCAGCTACCAGAACGTTGTTAGCACAGCCGAGGCCATGTTTGCCTTCGCACTGGGCAGTTTTGACTTCAACGAGTTGTCTGCCGCTCAGCCTTTCTGGGGACCTCTGTTTGTATTTGCGTGAGTTACCGCCCCTTACACTTACATCTATTTTATTGGTCAAGTTGTACTTTAAATTAATGAGTCAGCTATTCCTTTATATAACACAATTGTAGACACGGATGTATTTGTATATATCATTGGCGTAGCCGGGGGGGGGGGGGGGTTGGGGTTCAGCCCCCCCCTTCCGAAATGAAATCATTTAGTGACTGATTTTTTGCTTTGATTTTGTTTATTTATGTGAGATTTTAATACTAAACCATCACTAGTCCCAGCACAGCCAAGGGGTTTTTGAGTTTAAAACCGCCTACCAGGGGGTTCTGAGTTTAAAACCCCCTACTAGGGAGTTTGAGTTTAAAACACCCTACCAGGGTTTTTTATTTTTAATCCCCCTACCAGGGTTTTTTATTTTTAATCCCCCTACCAGGGTTTTTTTTGCAGTTAAACCCCCCTCTTCTATGAAACAAAACAAAAAGAAAATGCAAACGACTATCCCCAAATTCCAAAATTTTTTTAAACGCCCCTCTTCAATATAAAAAAAGCAAATTACAAACTCAAAATTCTCTGAGCGTAGCCAAAGGGGTTTTGAGTTTAAACCCCCTTCTCGTCAGTAGGGTTTGAAGCTAAAAATACTTCTTCAATATAAAAAAAGCCAATGACACACTCAAACTGATATGAGCGTAGCTAAATGGGTTTTGACTCAGTTTTGAGTTTAAAGCCTCCTTCAGCGGAGTTTGAATGTAAAAAATACCTCTTCAATATAAAACAAAAGTAAATTACACACCCTAACATCTATGAGTATAGCCAAAGGGGTTTTGAGTTTAAACCTTTCTCCTACAGATGGCTTTTTTAAAAGTTTAAAACCCCTCCAGATGATTTTGAGTTTAAAATTTCCCCACAGACTGTTTTGATGTGGAAAAGCTCTATCATCTATGTTATTCTAAAATCTAAAGCAAACTACAGTTACCAAATTCTATGACCGTAGCTAAATGGGGTTTTGAATTTTTTAAAAATAACTCCAGAGATTTTTTAGTTTAAAACCCCCAACAGATGATTTTGACGATAAAACTTCCCTTTTCGATATAAAATTTAAAGCAAACTACAGTCACCTAATTCCAAAAGCATATTCAAGAGAGGTTACACATTTCGACCAGTGGCGGGGCTCCATTAATAAAGTGCAGTGAATAGTCATCTGTCAAAATTGAAAAACACTAAGTGTGGCTCAACAAATATGGCTAAGATAGGTTTTAGGAGTCAGTTATAGAGATCGGGTCTAAATCAAGGAAATCCTATGCCGAACTGGGAGTCGACCCCTTAGTAAGATTGTGACAGCGTCGCATGTGGTTTGCGGGACATGTTCTCTGACAAAATGAATTACGCATAATAAGAGTTGCGATGACATCCTAATACAACTTGGCGCCACACATTCATGGAGGTCCTGAGAGCAGGTGGGAAGAGGCTTTAGGCATTGCCAGTGACAGATTTAGTGGAAACAGCTTGACGGCAAATGCGCCGAATGGCTCGGGAGAGTCTAAGTCAGTAAAAATAGCACATTAGGTTTTTGAAATAAAACTTTTAATAGCAGGAAAATGCACTGTAGATACCTCAGAATATGCATTTTTTAGGCTTTTAATACCAGAAATAGTGCTTGGCGGTGGGGCTCCGCCCCGCGCTAGGGGAGCTGCAAGCGCTCTCCCAGACCCCTTTGCAGGCAATGGCGTGGAGTTTACAATTTGTCCACTAACACGAGGAAGAACCTATTCTAGGGCACAATAAACGTCTTCCGAAAGAATGAAGGGTCAGAATGTAATAAAGATTATACACACACATACATACATATAAATATTTTTTTCTCGCCGGGGGTGAGGGGGCGTAGGGGGGGGGAGAACAAAATCCTCCCCAACCCCCCCCCCCCCAAAAAAAAAAAATCCTGGCTAAGCCCATGGTATGTATGGCGTACATACAATAATGTATATTACTTCTGTACAGTAAATGGGCAACGGTGTGAATCCCTCAGAATGTTTTCTTAATAAGACTTTATGATAGATGAAAAAAATATAAGTTTGAAATTTAAATACAAAAGTCGCGCAACTCTAAATGTAAAACGTAATAGCGTTCTTGGTAACACAAGGTTTTGAGACATTAAAAGGTTGCTAGAAGAATACCTTGAAAAAACAAATGTCTTGTTCTCCTCCATGACAACTTAAATATAAAGAAAAATCTTTAAATGAATTTTTTTTCAGGAGTTCTTAGTGCTAAATCGATGCCTTTTGTTAGTGAGGCACTATCCAGAATACACCGTTAATTTATTTTATTGAATGTATTGGTTATGAATAAAACAGTTGATGTGTTCATTGTCTTCCTTCTCCCCCCCCCCCCAGTTACATTGGAGTTGTCTACATTGGCTTGATGAGCATCTTTCTGACTATCATTGGGGAGTCCTTCTCACAAGTCAAAGAAAATGTTGCACTGCAGAGCAATGACTACGAGCTGGTGGAGTTTATATGGACCAAGATCAAAGTACTGTTTAAATAGTCACAGCAGATCAAAGTACTGTTTAAATAGTCACAGCAGAGCAAAGTATTGTTTAAATAGTCACAGCAGAGCAAAGTACTGTTTATATAGTCACAGCAGAGCAAAGTACTGTTTAAATAGTCATAGCAGAGCAAAGTATTGTTTACATAGTCATAGCAGAGCAAAGTACTGTTTAAAAAGTCATAGCAGTGCAAAGTACTGTTTATATAGTCATAGCAGAGCAAAGTACTGTTTAAATAGTCATAGCAGAGCAAAGTACTGTTTAAATAGTCATTGCAGAGCAAAGTATTGTTTAAACAGTCATAGCAGCGCAAAGTACTGTTTAAATAGTCATAGCAGAGCAAAGTACTGTTTATATAGCCATTGCAAAGCAAAGTACTGTTTATATAGTCATAGCAGAGAAAAGTACTGTTTATATAGTCAGACATTTTTAAAAGTTTGACTCACACTAACATATTTTTTTTTTGACATGCTATCTAGTAAGTAGGATCTAGTCTGTAGCATTGTGTAGATTCTTGTCACACTATAAAATGTAATTTGGGAAAGTAATTGAACTTAAGTAGTAAAATGTCAAACATCTATTATCAAAACGAAGATTTTAAGCAAGAAAATTAATACAAATAGCATGTTTTATGAAGACTAAGTTTTTATGAATAATGTACTTATTTATAAATAAAGGTTTTATATGTTATTTTTCGAGATTTCTTAAATACAGTTTTTCTTTTAATTTTACAAATATATTTAGTTTTGTATTGATTGTTAGCTGAAATACTTAAACCTTTAAAGCAACAGTTCCACTATATGGTACTCTGACCACATACCTATATATATTATATCTAGACTGGACGTGGAGATCTTTTAACACTAACCCTAACATAATTAACATATAATTTAATGTTTAGATCATAATTATTATTTAGCAATTTTTAGAGTAGTTTATGCTATTCAAATACCTATAGGCCAAAAAATCAAAGTTTGATTTTGACAGCGCAGTATTTGAACATTTTCACATTTGATTCCAAACACCATAATTTTTTTCGGACAGTCTCCATATTTAGGCATCAGTAAACTCATAACCTAATTCTATATGTATATTTACTAAATTTTAAGATCCCTAGGCGTATCCCTCACATGAAATCATTAAGATGTTTTCAAATTATGCATTACTACGAACACACAAAAAAACACTAAAAATATGAACACATTTATTCTACCAAAATTAGGTCACTGGGATTTTATATCAACTTTTAGACATTTTATGTTTGCATGATTAAATGTGTGTTACATGTTTGTATGTTTGTGTTTATTCATTTTCTCAATTTCTAATACAGATTATCTCTTGTAGTATAGTACAGGCTAAATGGCCATTCTTGCCTAAATTGCTGAATCCTCTATATTTTCTCCATGTAAATCTAAATTTATAAAGTAGGTCTAGATCTAGGCATTTAACTTCATTCAATGTATCAAGATCACTCCAAACATTTGCCCATTTATTCTCTATTTAAAAAATCAACAAACATATTATTAGATCATTAACATTGATGTCTAAAACTGGTTGTTTGGAATAAATTTTGGTAAGGAAATCGTAATTTAATACAAACACCCTATTAATCTTTTTTTTTTGTATGGAATCAAACAACTTGGCTTATAAATCAAATAAATCAGCTCCAAAAACAGAATAAATATTGGCAGGCTCATTAGCATAGTCGTAGCCAACCAAAAAAAATATAGTCTTTATTTCATGAATTTGCGTGAATATATAGTTCTGTGATTAATACATAATCTATCTCTCTCTCTCTCTCTCTCTCTGTATATATATATATATATATATATATATATATATATATAGGTCTGTGAGCTGATCAATCAAGGATAATAATTTGTTTCCGTTTTTCAGTCTAGATATAATCATAGACATAAATAAATATAGACTGGCCGATTAAAGATTTTTATAAAACGCAAATTTGTGAAATGCAATTTTGTGTACTTTATTATACAGCATTTATGAGCAGTATAAAAGTTAAGTATTCATATCTATTTCAGCCACACACCTATATATATTGTAAATAAGGAGACAGTGTAGTTTTGTTTAATCTCTAAGAATGAAGATCATGCAATTTTTCATAATTCAGAAATCCGAATACAATAGATGTACATGTTTTCAAGTTGCATGAAGTTACTTCCTTCGGCCAGTCTATATTTATTTATGTTTTTGGATATAATATATATATATATAGGTCTGTGACTTTGACCCATAAGCTACCACTTGTATACAAGACGCTACTACGCACGTACTCTCAAATCCCTTGCGCAGCATGTCAAGTGAGCGTTATGACGTCATTTTTCAACAATTAGATCAACCAATGCGACATTTTCGTAACATTTTTTTTATTCCTTATCATGTAAATGAAATATGCAAAGAGGCATAAACCCAATATACAACAATATACTAAGACATCTGTTTTCATTTCATGGTGGTACACAAATGCAAAGTTTCATATAGTTTGAAAGTCCATATGCATTTGATTTGTACAGATCTGGTAAATGTTCATTCCTAATAGAATTCAGTATAGCATCAACGCTCTCGGCAATTCGTTAAACAGTTTGTTGATTCTGTCCCAGTCGTTTCAAAGGACGTTGCTTCTCGGTCTCCGAGGGATACATGCTCATTTCAATAGAGTCATCAAATAGACGTGTACCTTTGACGAATTTTCGTCTCTTGTGTTTCACATCCTTCTGTCTGCTGGGAACAAGACTCGGCGGGGAAAGCAGAGATACGTCACTTCCGGCAAGGAAGGATGCAGTGCCCAACTCAGATGGTAGTGATTGGTTTAAATTTGGCACTACACTTGCTGGTGAGATTGGCGTGGACAACTTTTTTGGCTCAAAGATTGGCGCGGACTGTCTTGGGGATAGTAAAGAGACGTCACTTGCTGTTTGAAAAGATGAATCGCCCGTATCAGATACAACGAATCTATTCACGAGTGGTACTGGGCTGTATATCACTTGATGCTCCGGAGAAGAAAAATCAAATACAGAGGATATGTAGCCTGATGAGTTCACGTCTTCCTGCATCGGCTCGTTCATGCTCTTCGAGGAGTCAACCTCTTTACGGACATCTTGCTGATAGGATCTGAACCTGCCTTCAACTAAAGATAAGGATGCTAGTCTAGGCTTATGCTTTGTGTATCTATGTGGTCTTCTGGACTGTTCTTCAGAAGTGCTCACACGCCAACGCCCAGAAGAAACTGCGGAGGCATTAAAGTTACTATCGCCGTCAATTGAGTAGCTAGCATTCTCATGCTCCTCTCCAGAGTGTAAGGCGATCAAAGCAGGAACACGCAGCTCGACCAAGGCTCTCTTCCAGTCATTTCTCTTTCGTTTCATCTTCCAATACAAGTACTGTAACACCAGCATATAAATAGCATCCTCTTTCTCCTGCAGCCCGTCCAGACCATCCTCTAATCTATCCACGCCTATCTCCGTTCTCAAAAAGTTCATCTGCACTTTGGTCAACATTTTTGTATTGCCGCTCCTTATGGTGCACACAGTCAGGTCTGAATTTGATTTTTTTGTATTTGACTTACCACCTTGACTTTTTGGCTCTGTTTTTGACACTACAAAATAAAGAAAAAAAAACTGAAATTTTTGTAAGTTAAAATAAACTCTGAGGCGTAGCTATTTAACGAATAATAGGGTATATTCATTCAAAAAGCCAAAAGGTCAACAAAATCTCCTTAAAGGACCTCCACATATTGAAACTAGAATGGTGTTCAATTTAAGGGTTAGCTCTGAAATTGAAGAAAGTTTCCAAAAGATTGTGAAAGAAACAACATTACATTGTTCGATTTTGTATCAATATGGAATTTTGAGCTTGGTAAAGTTGAATGAAAGTTGTCCTGTCTTCCCTCACATCGAAGTGTTGTACACATTTGTCCAAACAAAATAAATGACAGGAATTTAAAAACGTTTTGATCTTTAATGTACTCTAAAGTTACGTCATTTACCTTTGAAGTAATGTCCCTTTCATAATCTGATGTAACCAAGACAAATCTTACCTAATTGGAGAGCAAGCGCCACAGACCAGAACAGCCGGAAAGGGTTAAACTGCCAAAGGAAACTGGTGAGTTTATGGACTATATAGTCAATCAGCTCGTAGTCGTTGGGCTGTTTGTGCACATCCTCTCGAACTTCAGCGAAAGAGTCCATGATGATGGTGATGAGGACGTTGGTCAGCAGGAACACGATGCAGATGGTGTAGAGCAAGATAAAGATTGGAGCCAGGACTGAATGGATTTCATACAGAACCTGGACAGAGCAGACGATGTTTTAGTTGCAGGTGACCATTCACTTTTTTTAAAATTTCCCCCTAAGAAATTGTTTATCAATAATGTTTTGATACAATGAAAATAAATAAAAGTATATGTACTATCCTGGACATTGTTAACAGCATGCCATATGGAAGAATTTCCACATACACTAAATATAGTAATATACTAAGCTAAGGAAACTTTATATGCACAAGAATGTTCAAGATTAACAAAAAGATATATGTCAGTGTAACTGGGACGTTACGACCATGTTACGTTACTTAACGACTATCAGTGAATGTACGTGGAAGGAATTTGCCCAAGATCGGGGCGCATGGGTTGCTAGGGGTTGCTAGGACCCTCACAAAAGGTCGGATGTGTAGCCGCTTGAGCTTGTCTTGGCTACATATCAAGGGGGTGCGACTCGAGCAAAGTTATGTTTACTGAGCACCTAGTTTGGATTTTTGGCCCATCGGCACAATTCAGGCCATGTACACATCTGAGCACCTAAAGGCAGCATAGAAAACCTTCTCTCAGATACCCCTTCCCCACACTGGTACATTTTCGAGATTGGACCATAGCGCTATAAGAAATAAAAAATAAAATAAAACGACAAACTGATAGCTTTAAGCTAAAATGCTAAGCTAAACTATAATAGATTCATTCTTATGCACGAACTGTGACAAACCTTTAAATCGGTTTATTTTATTCATAGGAGACTCTGCCCCGATTCAAAGAAAAAGCGATTAACAAATCAGTAATTCAATTGGTGCATGTTTGGTGCATCTGTTGTCTCTCCACACAATTCTATAAGTATACTGAATCTGTTTAAGCACATCTCCGTTCAACGGATGCTATTCAAACCTCACTTTAAAAGAAATACAGTTTTATATCCTACCTGATATTTCAATTTTCCAAGTGACACCAAAAGTAAACTCTCCATTGTGTCAATAAATGATTTGTAATCGTGCAGCCAGGGTCCAAACGTGAGGTAACTAAAATAGTGTACACAAATTATGATATGTAATATATTTCTTAGTTCTAACAAAATGTATAAACCAATAAAGGGATGTTCTAAATAGCTGAATAACAGAAGACCATATTTTAGAGGTATACACTTTTTTTTTGTTCTGCATAGAACGTATGACGTATGATGAGACACATGATATAGTATGATGAGACATGATATAGTATGATGAGACACATGATCTAGTATGATGAGACACATGATCTAGTATGATGAGACACATGATCTAGTATGATGAGACACATGATCTAGTATGATGAGACACATGATCTAGTATGATGAGACACATGATCTAGTATGATGAGACACATGATCTAGTATGATGAGACAGGATCTAGTATGATGAGACA
>JAZGLO010001058.1:0-24477 GCA_036873155.1 Biomphalaria sudanica
TAAGTACATCAAGTGTTTCATTGTAGAGTACATACAGTTTAAGTACATCTAGTGTTTCATTGTAGAGTACATACAGTTTAAGTACATCTAGTGTTTCATTGTAAAGTACATACAGTTTAAGTACATCAAGTGTTTCATTGTAAAGTACATACAGTTTAAGTACATCAAGTGTTTCATTGTAGAGTACATACAGTTTAAGTACATCTAGTGTTTCATTGTAAAGTACATACAGTTTAAGTACATCAAGTGTTTCATTGTAAAGTACATACAGTTTAAGTACATCAAGTGTTTCATTGTAAAGTACATACAGTTTAAGTACATCAAGTGTTTCATTGTAAAGTACATACAGTTTAAGTACATCAAGTGTTTCATTGTAGAGTACATACAGTTTAAGTACATCAAGTGTTTCATTGTAGAGTACATACAGTTTAAGTACATCAAGTGTTTCATTGTAGAGTACATACAGTTTAAGTACATCAAGTGTTTCATTGTAAAGTACATACAGTTTAAGTACATCAAGTGTTTCATTGTAGAGTACATACAGTTTAAGTACATCAAGTGTTTCATTGTAGAGTACATACAGTTTAAGTACATCAAGTGTTTCATTGTAAAGTACATACAGTTTAAGTACATCAATCGTTTCATTGTAGAGTACATACAGTTTGTTGCACTTTTACATTCATAGAATCATTGTTCTTTAGGTACATAGTAACCTATTCATTCGTTCACTATTATTATTTGTATTATTATAATAATAATAATTATTATTGTAGAGAATATCACTTGGGTATCGGTCATGTGGATAGGGCTGGCCTTAAGCGTACGCAAACTAAGTAGCCGCCTAGGGTTTCCAAAGGGTGGGGACCTCGCACAGAACTAAAAAAATTAGAGACAAATTACAGAAACTTGGATCAGATCTGAAACATAGTAGTAGTAGAGCACCTATGACTATGTTTACTAGTTTAACTCTGTCTGTTTTACGTACATTGGGATATATGAATTTCAGTTACTTAGCGATTTAGATATAGACGGGCAGGCGTTTGATAAATTGCGTTATTTTATTTTTTCGCTTCCTATTTATATATTTAAAAATCTTCTTTTGGGGCTATCACATTCACTTCGCCTAGGGCTTCCAAGTATCCAAGGCCGGCTCTGATCATGCCTGGTGTGAAATGACTTCTACCGAATAAAAAAAAAAATTAAGCGTTTTGAAAATGTTATACAACGATTTCTGTGTGGATGTTATGAAATATAAACAGTTTTTTGTTTTACTTCTTAAATCAAAGTAGCTTCAATTGTTGAAATAACGAAATCTTCTATGTCCCTAGGTCCAGAGATTATCCAAAGTACCTTCAATTGTTGAACTAACTGACTCTTCTATGTCCCTAGGTCCAGAGATTATCCAAAGTACCTTCAATTATTGAACTAACGGACTCTTCTATGTCCCTAGGTCCAGAGATTATCCAAAGTACCTTCAATTATTGAACTAACGGACTCTTCTATGTCCCTAGGTCCAGAGATTATCCAAAGTACCTTCAATTGTTGAACTAACGGACTCTTCTATGTCCCTAGGTCCAGAGATTATCCAAAGTACCTTCAATTGTTGAACTAACGGACTCTTCTATGTCCCTAGGTCCAGAGATTATCCTGCTGCATGTCGCTCCTCTTCTTGACCATGATCACCAACGCCATGTGGTTTAAAGGGGCGGAAACCCAGACTAACGTGGAGGCCATTAAAATTGGTCCTTTGACTTTCACTTTAGCACAGGTGAGTTCCCTTTACTTAAAAATACGAAGTGCTACTAAAGTGAATCCATTACTCTGGAAGTACAAGTTTTCCACTGTTCAAGAACTTTTCATTACTTCCACACTGTTCTTCTATTTCATTGCCAGGTTTTCATCAGTTTTGCCAGCACCATCATTGTGTTCCCTCCGAGTTTCTTAATGATGACACTTTTCCGCAAATGTGAGCCAAAGAAAAACATGGTGGCGCAAGCCAACCAGGCACAGGTGAAGGACAGCCGGAAGTTCCGTTGGAGGAATATCTCGGCCTCGACGTCACAGCTTTGGGGAAGTAAACCAAAAGAAAGCAGGTCATACAGAGTTGTCCACCTTGATGGAGTTCATTGATTTTTTTAAAAAAAATCCTCTATCAACTATCTTAATTTCTAAATCATCAAAGAATCTAAAAATCTTATACTGACCTGTTAGTTAACTAAACTTTTAGTTAATTAGCCCAAAACTAGTTATTCATACATGGTTTAGTCAAATGACTACTACTAGAAAGGACCCTCAAGTGACTCTTACTTTTTTAAAAATAGTTTTTCACAATTTTCATGGACGTTTTGAAGTTATTCTCACGTGATGCCTTTACATATACAAACAATGAACAGACTGTTTACATGTAGAGAAACCTCAACCCCCCCACCCCCACACACACACACATGTTATTTTACTAGTAATTAAAAGGTTTATTTCGTAAAGAGGATCTCTGTTATTCTCTTCAACAAATATCTCCGACAAAATCTGGCCATTAGGTCATCAGATCGAACTGAAAATGGCATGAAGTATTAACCATCCAGCTCCATTCAACGCTGGACTTACTAAAGCTAATTACACTCACGCCAAACAGCAAAGTTTTACTTCGTAAGAATAATCACTTTTGCGTGTCAATGCTTTCTAAAAAAAATTTATTTAGATTTTCCGAAATCAACGAATCAATGGGAGACTTTTTTCTTATGACCTTTGTTTCCATGAAAACTACGTAGGAACTATTCTATCATGTTGCTAGTCGTCTGTGACAAGTCTTGAATTTCTTTATGTTTACATAAGTATCTGAATAGAAATGCAGAACGGGTCACACTGGACTTGAAATGTGACTCTTTAATAATACCTTCTGCTTCTCAGTTTTAACATGGGAAGATAGGCTTTCATTGCTCAGTTTTATAATGTGAAGACAGACTTTCATTGCTCAGTTTTAAATTGTGAAGACATACTTTCATTGCTCAGTTTTAAAATGTGAAGACAGACTTTCATTGCTCAGTTTTATAATGTGAAGACATACTTTCATTGCTCAGTTTTAAAATGTGAAGACAGACTTTCATTGCTCAGTTTTATAATGTGAAGACAGACTTTCATTGCTCAGTTTTATAATGTGAAGACAGACTTTCATTGCTCAGTTTTAAAATGTGAAGACAGACTTTCATTGCTCAGTTTTAAAATGTGAAGACAGACTTTCATTTCTCAGTTTTAAAATGTGAATACAGACTTTCATTGCTCAGTTTTAAAATGTGAAGACAGACTTTCATTGCTCAGTTTTAAAATGTAAGGACAGACTTTCATTGCTCAGTTTTAACATGTGAAGACATTCTTTCATTGCTCAGTTTTAAAATGTAAAGACAGACTTTCATTGCTCAGTTTTAAAATGTAAAGACATAATTTTATTGCTCAGTTTTAAAATGTAAAGACAGACTTTCATTGCTCAGTTTTAAAATGTAAAGACAGACTTTCATTGCTCAGTTTTAAAATGTGAAGACAGACTTTCATTGCTCAGTTTTAAAATGTGAAGACAGACTTTCATTGCTCAGTTTTAAAATGTGAAGACAGACTTTCATTGCTCAGTTTTAAAATGTGAAGACAGACTTTCATTGCTCAGTTTTAAAATGTAAGGACAGACTTTCATTGCTCAGTTTTAACATGTGAAGACAGACTTTCATTGCTCAGTTTTAAAATGTAAAGACATAATTTTATTGCTCAGTTTTAAAATGTAAAGACAGACTTTTATTGCTCAGTTTTAAAATGTAAAGACAGACTTTCATTGCTCATTTATAAAATTTGAAGACAGACTTTCATTGCTCAGTTTTAAAATGTGAAGACAGACTTTCATTGCTCAGTTTTAAAATGTGAAGACAGACTTTCATTGCTCAGTTTTATAATGTGAAGACAGACTTTCATTGCTCAGTTTTATAATGTGAAGACAGACTTTCATTGCTCAGTTTTAAAATGTGAAGACAGACTTTCATTGCTCAGTTTTAAAATGTGAAGACAGACTTTCATTGCTCAGTTTTAAAATGTGAAGACAGACTTTCATTGCTCAGTTTTATAATGTGAAAACAGACTTTCATTGCTCAGTTTTATAATGTGAAGACAGACTTTCATTGCTCAGTTTTAAAATGTGAAGACAGACTTTCATTTCTCAGTTTTAAAATGTGAAGACAGACTTTCATTGCTCAGTTTTAAAATGTGAAGACAGACTTTCATTGCTCAGTTTTAAAATGTAAGGACATTCTTTCATTGCTCAGTTTTAAAATGTAAAGACAGACTTTCATTGCTCAGTTTTAAAATGTAAAGACATAATTTTATTGCTCAGTTTTAAAATGTAAAGACAGACTTTCATTGCTCATTTATAAAATGTGAAGACAGACTTTCATTGCTCAGTTTTAAAATGTGAAGACAGACTTTCATTGCTCAGTTTTAAAATGTGAAGACAGACTTTCATTGCTCAGTTTTATAATGTGAATACAGACTTTCATTGCTCAGTTTTATAATGTGAAGACAGACTTTCATTGCTCAGTTTTAAAATGTGAAGACAGACTTTCATTGCTCAGTTTTAAAATGTAAAGACAGAGTTTCATTGCTCAGTTTTATAATGTGAAGACAGACTTTCATTGCTCAGTTTTAAAATGTAAAGACAAACTTTCATTGCTCAGTTTTAAAATGTAAAGACCGACTTTCATTGCTCAGTTTTATAATGTGAAGACAGACTTTCATTGCTCAGTTTTAAAATGTGAAGACAGACTTTCATTTGCTCAGTTTTAAAATGTGAAGACAGACTTTCATTGCTTAGTTTTAAACTGTGAAGACAGACTTTCATTGCTCAGTTTTATAATGTAAAGACAGACTTTCATTGCTCAGTTTTAAACTGTGAAGACAGACTTTCATTGCTCAGTTTTAAAACATTGTTTCTTTCCATCCTTCCAGAATGGTCCAATGCAAAGAGAAGATAACTCAATTCATCAACTCGTTCAAAAAAAGAAAGTACCAGGATGTGGAACCGGCCAGCAGTGACCGAAGCGATGGCCAGTTTCTGACACCAAAGAAAAAGAAACCTTTCACTTTCCCTCACTGGTGTATCTACATTGCCTGGACATGTGAGTAGCCCCATTGGACTTATTGATTTGAGATTGGTCATTTTCGCGTTTTTTCGCCTTTCAAAAGCTGCAACAATAAAAAGATAACAATAGTTAACTTTGCTCGACTGTTGTATGAATGAAATAAAGAAAATTACGATTCATGAATTCTTGACAAAAATAATTTTAATATTATTAGGATTGCTTCTTTTTCCTCAGTATGTTTCCTCAGCATTTTGGTGTCTGGATTTTTCACCATCCTTTACAGTATGGAGTGGGGTACAGACAAGGCTAACCAATGGCTGACTACATTTTTACTGTCATTTTTTGAGTCGGTTATCATTGTACAACCTATAAAGGTTAGAGGGCAAATATATTTCTTAGTATTGAAACAATTAAAAAATACAGTTCTTTTAAAAATTAATTTTCTTTAATTCATATTGTCTATGTCTTAAACTGGACAATCAGGAATGACAAAACGAAATCTAAAGACCAACACTATAGTGAACGGCTAAGGAGAAATAACTGAACTAAATAAGAAGGTTGTCAAAAGCTGCTTTTTAAAATCAGAAATCTAGCTTCGAATTTCCATGAACCGCATAGCAACCTTTTACACATGTACTCACCCCGACCACACACACACACACATTTTCAAGGAAACAACATTTGCTCATTAAGTCTCAGAAATTGTTATTCTAAATGTTCAGAAGATTTTCATAGATGCGGAAAAGCCATAAATAGGACGCGCTTTTTTGGTGTATCCGGTGCGCAAAATTCAGGGGGGTGTTGATAAGCTGTGTTCCAAAAGCTACGAAACATAATGCTGCAGCCTATTTGGACTAGCTAAGCCATTGTACTCGAGACAAAATACACCTTCTCAACACAATCGCCATTCCAACTGCTACATATGCATGTGAGACATGGAAGTCATCTGTCAAAATTGAGAAAAGACTAAATGTGGCTTAACAAAAATGGCTGAGACGGATTTTGAAAGTCAGTTACACAGATCGGGTCTCAAACAAGGAAATTCTATGCCGAGCTGGGAGTCGAACACTTAGTGAGGTTGTGACAGAGCGTCGCATGAGGTTTGCGGGACATGTTCTACGTCAAAATGAACTACGCACACCAAGAGTTGGGATAACATGGAAGCCAATACGAGGAAAGCGCAAACAGGGACGTCCTCGTATTACTTGGCGACACACCTTCATGGAGGACCTCAGAACAGTGGACACCATATGGGAGGAGGCTTCAGACATTGCCAGTGACAGATCTTTATGGAGACAGCTTGCCGCCCAATGCGCCGAACAGTGCAGGAGGACCTACGTCTAAGTCTAAGTCTAGGCAAAATGGCATGTTCAACTCTTCCGTTTCTAACACAATAATTGTCAAGTGGAGGAAGCATTGCTCTGTGAGTTCAACCTTATTGAAAACAAATGGCAATAAACTAGCGGTCATAAAGAAGACATGATACGTAGATCAACTTGCACGTATTGAGTGTTGTTATTTTAGCGTGATCCTTTTTTTTTATTTCTTTGGCAACAGCGAAGTGTAATCTAGCGTCCTGGACATTGTCTAGTGTAATCTAGCGTCCTGGACATTGTCTAGTGTAATCTAGCGTCCTGGACATTGTCTAGTGTAATCTAGCGTCCTGGACATTGTCTAGTGTAATCTAGCGTCCTGGACATTGTCTAGTGTAATCTAGCGTCCTGGACATTGTCTAGTGTAATCTAGCGTCCTGGACATTGTCTAGTGTAATCTAGCGTCCTGGACATTGTCTAGTGTAATCTAGCGTCCTGGACATTGTCTAGTGTAATCTAGCGTCCTGGACATTGTCTAGTGTAATCTAGCGTCCTGGACATTGTCTAGTGTAATCTAGCGTCCTGGACATTGTCTAGTGTAATCTAGCGTCCTGGACATTGTCTAGTGTAATCTAGCGTCCTGGACATTGTCTAGTGTAATCTAGCGTCCTGGACATTGTCTAGTGTAATCTAGCGTCCTGGACATTGTCTAGTGTAATCTAGCGTCCTGGACATTGTCTAGTTTAATCTAGCGTCCTGGACATTGTCTAGTGTAATCTAGCGTCCTGGACATTGTCTAGTTTCTCGTGAAAATCTTCAGTTCATCACTTCAGCATAAATATGCCTTGCTTCCCATGTGGCTGCAGTTTTAATGGTGCTATTTGATCGGAAGAATGTCAAAGGGGATACTAGATTAGTTTACTATTTAAACTTTTTGGGGGTCTGGAAGCGATCTCACCCCAACAGAACGTTAATTGCTCAGGACAACACCAGTCACTGATATACGTACTAAACCTGTTCTATTGCATACACGGCAGGTCCTGCTTCTGGTAGCATTCATTGCTTGCGTCTTGAAGAAACCTGAGCTTGAAGATGAAGATTTAGATGAAGACATCAACAGAGTGTTGGCAGGCAAAGAGACAGCTGATTCCAAAGATGAAGCAAGTTTATCGCGTAAGTTCTGGCTTTTAATATCTACTCCTATCAACATGAAATTTCTGTTAATTATTTCTTTTCTTTAATAGACCCCATTCACCAATAGTAAACAAACATTTAGCCACGTGATAATATTGATAAAACAATGAAAAAAAAATGTCACGTGACAGCCTGTGTGTATTACGTAATTTGTATAGAAAAGATAGAGAACCGATTGGTAAATGAGGTCCATTTTATACAATAATTTATGTATCTGTAGTAACAGAACAATTGATCCTAAACTGTTGAAGCTCTCGTTACCTTGGAACGTAATGACATTACTCAAGGAACGATAGATGAGATTTAAATACGAAGCTTGTGCATATTTTCTTGAAGATTTAGCTCTCGTATATTGGAGACATAGCAGAAAGCAGTCGTAAAAAAAACATTCGTCCCCCAGGTCGTACATCGTAAAACCTACAGACGAATTCAACGGTTTGTTAAATAAGAGTTTCGACCTTTAGAACTACTGAAACAGTTGTAGACAAACGTCTAGAGAACAAGTTGTGTCAGTCAAAACAGCCAGATGTGGTCGAGTTGCTAAAAGTTCCAAGTAGATATCAATCTTAAGAACTTTCAAAAGAAGGATGTTCTCATGTTTATATTATGTCATTGTTTGTTGTGGCTGCTTTTTGTGAAAAATACTTGAAAGAATGTGACCTAATAAAATGATGGCTTTTAATATCTCTCCCCCCCCCCCCTCTCTGTTCATATAACTCTTGTAAAATTGTCTACACTCCGGTCTTTTTCTCTGTAGTAACACAGAACACTGGCATACACTACGGTCTATTTCTCTGTAGTAACACAGAACACTGGCATACACTACGGTCTATTTCTCTGTAGTAACACAGAACACTGGCATACACTACGGTCTATTTCTCTGTAGTAACACAGAACACTGGCATACACTACGGTCTATTTCTCTGTAGTAACACAGAACACTGGCATACACTACGGTCTATTTCTCTGTAGTAACACAGAACACTGGCATACACTACGGTCTATTTCTCTGTTGTAACACAGAACACTGGCAGATCCTAAACCTTCTTCTATACGTTCGCCTTTTTTTTCTTTCTAAGACCAACTTTGAAGACATGCCAACTTTCGTGAGATTGAAACATGGGCGTCTTCCCAATCCTATTCTGAAAATTATAGTTTTCAATTATTTAGGATACTGGTCCACACAACTCTTATGCAACACTGGGTAAAGAATTTTTTTCCTGGCGTTTGTCCCTAATCTGCAACAAAATCACTTGAATTCCATTGTTTCTTAATTTATTTATTAGACCAAAGTTAGGTGCAGAATTAAAGTACAATAAAGTAAGTCACTTGTGTCAGTCTTAGCGCGTTCGAAATGTGGATACGATTCTTAGCTTTTGAAGAAACGTCAGTTACTTATGGAATAAGATACTTTACTAACATCAATTTAGGAAAAGATGTAAGTTACTGCTGCACTAACATCAATTTATAATATAAGATATAAGTTACTGCACTAGCAACAATGCAAGATGAAATATAAGCTACTGCACAAACATCAATATAAGATAAAAGTTATTCCACTTACATCAATATAAGAGGATATTACACGGCTATTGATTTAATGCTTAATGTTTCTATGTATCTTTATTTCATTAATAATCTAATTGTAATCTTTCTGCCATTTAACTGGATTTATGCTTTTAATTGTGTGTATACCTTCCCATTCCCTAAACAAAATTAATTGATAAAAAGAATAAATGAAATAAAAAAAACTGGTAAAATTTCGTTGTAATTGATGAGAATTTTGTTTCTTTGCACCAGAAATCATGTTGCAAAGAAGAACAGACAACTCCGAGCTGCAGCCTCCAGACCCGGACCTTCTGGCCAAACTCCGCGAGACTCGTATGATGGAAATAAAAATGGAGACAGTCCTGAAGGAGATCATAGTCTACATGATCTTTCTGGTCATCATTTTCTTCTTGTCCTACCAGCAGCGGGACCCGCAGTCCTACGCATATAACACCAATGTCAGGGGGGTACTTCTGGATAAATTTGATAAGGTTAAGGACGTTTAAAAAATTTTTTTCCTTGTTATTATTGTTATTACTTAAGATATGTTGAAATGGCGGGTAAGCTTAACTTTTAAAGAAGTCGTTCTTGAAAAACACAAAATTTAAAGTTGAGAACCACTGATTAAATTTTTTTTGTTTTTGTGCAGATTGTGACAATCCAGGATTACTGGACCTGGTTACAAGAGAACTTCCTGCCGGCATTCTATGCTCAACAATACGCAGACGGAAATGACGTCAGATACTGGCGGGATGTGGCCTGCATCGCTGACATGGAGAGCAGAAGAGTGGGAGTAGCAAGGATAAGACAACTCAGAATTAAAAATGGTAAAGAAAAAAAAATAGATTTTTTAGTTGGTAAGTTAGCGTGAAAGAGTTTCTGTAGAATTCCAAAGGCACACAGTTGTAAGGTAATGAATCGAAACTATGCGCACTTGACATCTGTTGTTGCCCTGGTTGTAAGGACAACAACATTTGTGTTTAGGTAATATTGGGGTACCTAGATCTTGTCGCCAACAGAGAAATCTACTACCCTAAATTAAATGACCACTGGACCTCGTATGACATTTGCTGCACATATCCTTAGACAAGTTCCACAAAGACAGCCATAACATAGACGCCGAAGATTAGAAAAGGAAAACAGCCCTGTCCCCATTTAAAAGGAAAACAGCCCTGTCCCCATTTAACATATTCTAAAACTGTTGAAACAAAATCTCCTAAAAAATAATTTGCTTGAATCTCTTTGAAATCTGTTCCAGACACATGCAGCATACAGAGCGAGCTCAAGTCAGTCATCAACCACTGTCGCGATAGCTATGGTTGGACAGCAGATGACACAAAGCCTTATCTCCCTTTTTGGGAAACACCACCAGATGACATGAAGAAAGAGCTGGAGATGTCAAAATCTCCATTTGTATGTAGATTAAAGTATGGTCCTTAGAAATGTTTTATTCAATATTGTTTCTGAACCAAATAATCACATCCTACTTATATAGGAGTGGGGGGAGGTGGCCAAGTGGTAAAGCGCCGGCTTCCGAACCGAGAGTCTAGAAAGCAAGCTCGAATACTACTGAAACCTGGAATTTTGAGTTTCCCCAGGGACCACACAATTCTAACCTGATATTAATTGTGGAAAGTAAAAGTCATAGAAAAGTCTGCCCCCTGTTGGGAGCTATAAAAGTCTGCCCCCTGTTGGGGAACTTTAAAGTCTGCCCCCTGTTGGGAAACTTTTAAAGTCTGCCCTCTGTTGGGGAACTATAAAAGTCTGCCCCCTGTTGGGGAACTATAAAAGTCTGCCCCCTGTTGGGGAACTATAAAAGTCTGCCCCCTGTTGGGGAACTATAAAAGTCTGCCCCCTGTTGGGGAACTATAAAAGTCTGCCCCCTGTTGGGGAACTATAAAAGTCTGCCCCCTGTTGGGAAACTTTAAAGTCTGCCCTCTGTTGGGAGCTATAAAAGTCTGCCCCCTGTTGGGGAACTATAAAAGTCTGCCCCAGTTGGGGAACTATAAAAGTCTGCCCCCTGTTGGGGAACTATAAAAGTCTGCCCCCTGTTGGGGAACTATAAAAGTCTGCCCCCTGTTGGGAAACTTTAAAGTCTGCCCTCTGTTGGGAGCTATAAAAGTCTGCCCCCTGTTGGGGAACTATAAAAGTCTGCCCCAGTTGGGGAACTATAAAAGTCTGCCCCCTGTTGGGGAACTATAAAAGTCTGCCCCCTGTTGGGGAACTATAAAAGTCTGCCCCCTGTTGGGAGCTTTAAAGTCTGCCCCTGTTGGGGAACTTTAAAGTCTGCCCCCTGTTGGGAGCTATAAAAGTCTGCCCCCTGTTGGGGAACTATAAAAGTCTGCCCCCTGTTGGGGAACTATAAAAGTCTGCCCCCTGTTGGGGAACTATAAAAGTCTGCCCCCTGTTGGGGAACTATAAAAGTCTGCCCCCTGTTGGGGAACTATAAAAGTCTGCCCCCTGTTGGGGAACTATAAAAGTCTGCCCCCTGTTGGGAAACTTTTAAAGTCTGCCCTCTGTTGGGGAACTTTTGAAGTCTGCCCTCTGTTGGGGAACTTTACCTATCTTGTCCTGTTCAAGTTTAAGGTAAAGAGGCGAGAGACTTTCAAAACAAACATACAATAAAAACAATCATCCCTCATTATTAGCTATTTTAAAGTTCTGTATTTTCAATAGAGTTTGGAAATACTAAATCATCATACACTGTATTATCAAATATTCTCAGAAATTGAGTCTTTGATTAGAGATACTGAAGTATTGATTAACTATGTGAAGCGAAATTCAGATTCTTTTCTATAGATAACATATAGATAACAGTAGTAAACTTAAAATACTGCATACACATCACAATCTTACATATCACTTCTCAACTGCTACTTATTGCATACATTCCTCTCTAGGTTCAATTTTTAACACTTTGTACTTTGTTGCTTTATGTGTTAACTGGATCTTACTATTCAATAAGTAAACAAATAGCAGAGCAATGAACTTAAGTGTATCACATGTCTATAGATAATAAATGTGAATAATGCAGTCAGTCTAACTCTAAACCTAAATAATCCTTCACCTACCCATCTCCACTCTGCCATGAACTCTAAACGTAATCCTAATCCTGTTAGTAGACTTGGTTCTTGGTTAAGTCACTTTGAATTTCTCTCTTAAGGTCTATCAAGACTCCATAGATCTGAAAACCGCACCTTTTGTTGGTAATATCGCCACATACAAAGGTGGGGGCTACGTCATTCTCACCAAACGAACTTATGGTCGAACAGCAGCCATAGTGGACAAAGCCAAGTCGGAGAACTGGGTGGATCTCAACACCAAGGCTATCTTTCTAGAGTACACCATCTACAACCCGAATGTCAACTTGTTTACATCTGTGACTGCATTGGTTGAGTTCTTACCGACCGGTTCGGCTGTCACAATGGCAGATGTCAAAGTAAGTATAGATATTATTGACGTATCTGGTCACTCAATCCCCTGTCACTCAATCCCCCGTCACTCAATCCCGTCACTCAATCCCGTCACTCAATCCCCCGTCACTCAATTCCCTGTCACTCAATCTCTTGTCACTCAATCTCTTGTCACTCAATCCCCTGTCACTCAATCTCTTGTCACTCAATCTCTTGTCACTGAATCTCTTGTCACTCAATCTCTTGTCACTCAATCCCCTGTCACTCAATCTCTTGTCACTTAGCGCCCCCGTCATGTTCTGGTCACTTCATTTCCCAAAAGTTTTCCCAGTGTGGCCAATTCTTTTCCCAACGATATACATCAACTGTCAAATTTCCAGTACAATCGTTCAAGCCGTTTTCGAGATCCGTGTCCAGGTTTTTCTCCCTCACCCAGAAGGTTCCAGGAAGGTGTGAGTTGAATAGAGGTATTGTAATAATTAAAGCAAAACCTTCACGAGCGCTGTCGCCCTGAGAGAAGACACGAATTTCTCATCCCCGTTGTTGGGACAGTTGTCTATCATCCCTAGTGGGAAGTTAGTTTTGAGGTCGAGGCTCAGTGCTCCAAAACTAATTTAAAAAACAAATACCCGATTGTGTCAATGTATCATCCAGTCGTATTCAAGATATGGGTACAGTTTGTGTTCTGCACAAGTATGTATGTGCCCAGTAGTGACGCATAAGACTTCGGCGGCATCAACTTTGAATGTCTCACGACTATTAATGTCGGAGTTGTATAAACTAGTAATTAGATACGTGTGGCAATCATAATAGGTCACGTAAGGGGAACAGGTCAATGGGCATATGTCGTTTGGCCATGTAATGTGAACTAATTAGTGTATTCATTACACAGCGTGTTACATTGAAATGTGAACATTTCATGAAAATATATTTTCGAGGTCATTCATTAACGAATATTGAGAATATTGTAATCATTGAAATAATAATTTGTATAGAAGTATTAATGAAACTACAATATAATATAGCTAGAACTTAACATCATTTTAATGCTTAAGTAGTCTATTATTTCATTGTGTATTCGTCTTACACTCCAGGTATTTCGACTGATGAGCTACATCGGCGGATTCGGAGTTATCGTTCTTGTGTTTGAGATCTTCTTCGGAATAGTTTCCATTATATTTTTTGTCCAATGCATCAAGAAAGTAAGGGTCCAGAGGATAGCCTACTTTGCCGACTTCTGGAACATTCTTGAGTTTGTTCTTCTTTGTCTAGCGGTGACATGCATCGTACTGTACGGCTTTAAACATGTCCTCACGGATGTAGCCATTAGCGCACTACAGAACAGGAAGTCAGGTCAGTTTATGCTGTAGTGTTATGTTGCTATCCATGAGACTTAATGGTAGATAGAATGCAATTTGGTTTTAAAAATTTATTATTTGTAATATTAATATTCTACTTGCACATGCTAAGTGGTTAAGCGCTCTGCTTCCAAACCTGAGATCCGGGGCTCGAATCTCGGTGAAGACTGCGATTTTGAATTTCGGGATTTTTAGGGCGCCCCTGAGTCCACCCAACTCTAATGGGTACCTGACTTTAGATGAGGAAAGTAAAGGCGGTTGGTCGTTGTGACACCCTGCTCATGAAACACATGTCCAAAGAAACAGATGAACTTAACTTCATCTGCCCCATAGATCGCTAGGTCTGAAAGGGAAACCTAACGCTATAACAGACACACAGCATAGCTTAGTAGTCTAATGCTGTAGTTTAAAATATCCCATTCCTCTAGTGACATCTCAGACTCCCTCTTCGAATTTTGCTACACTAATGCTCGGTCACAAAGCAAAGTAGGTTTTCTTTTGATGTGCAATGTCTAATGTTTATATCAAGTTATTACTTATCAAAAGTCAATGTTTTGAAGCGAACGTTTCCTTTTATAGACTTTGTAGAAAAGTTGTTCCCTTTATAAACCCATTTCTTTGTTTTCTGTTGTATCCCAGACGGCTTTGTGAACTTCAATACCATCGCACTGTATGATGAGCTGTATGGATTTGTGATGTCAGCTGTGGTCTTCCTGGCAACAATACAGTTCCTAAAGCTACTGCAGTTCAATAAAAAGATGGGCATGCTTGGTGCTACGGTAAGAATTCTTTTGATTTGTAGAGCGCGTCTGCGTCTATCCTGTTCTCTGCGCTCTGGTACAATCTTTGTCTGTAGATTGGGGGAGGGGGATATCTGGGGGGTTTCTTTACTTCCTTTTTGGCGCTCAGAAGATACATATCTCAGAAGATGCACATCTCAGAAGATACATATCTCAGAAGATGCACATCTCAGAAGATACATATCTCAGAAGATGCACATCTCAGAAGATGCACATCTCAGAAGATGCACATCTCAGAAGATGCACATCTCAAAAGATACACATCTCAGAAGATGCACATCTCAGAAGATGCACATCTCAGAAGATACACATCTCAGAAGATACACATCTCAGAAGATACATATCTCAGAAGATGCACATCTCAGAAGATACACATCTCAGAAGATGCACATCTCAGAAGATACATATCTCAGAAGATACACATCTCAGAAGATACATATCTCAGAAGATGCACATCTCAGAAGATACACATCTCAGAAGATGCACATCTCAGAAGATGCACATCTCAGAAGATACACATCTCAGAAGATGCACATCTCAGAAGATACACATCTCAGAAGATGCACATCTCAGAAGATGCACATCTCAGAAGATGCACATCTCAGAAGATGCACATCTCAGAAGATACATATCTCAGAAGATACATATCTCAGAAGATACACATCTCAGAAGATACATATCTCAGAAGATGCACATCTCAGAAGATACATATCTCAGAAGATACATATCTCAGAAGATGCATATCTCAGAAGATACACATCTCAGAAGATGCACATCTCAGAAGATACATATCCCAGAAGATACATATCTCAGAAGATGCACATCTCAGAAGATACACATCTCAGAAGATACATATCTCAGAAGATACATATCTCAGAAGATGCACATCTCAGAAGATACACATCTCAGCCCAATACAAATTCAGTTGGGAAATTCCTGATCTACACTGGAAAAGATTCTACTTAAGGCAAAAGACAGATGAATGGAAGAAGATGGTTGACACATCATATGTGGTGCCCCAACGGTTCAGCAGACTAAAGGACAAGTGAAGGTCTACTTCGGGATTCTAACTTGACCCCCTCCCCTTTTAGGTAGTCAGGCGTTTTATCCACACAGCCACAAATACCACACACTCAAGTGAAAGTCTTAAAAAGATGTTTTATCTGTAGAAGTTGACATGATGAAAGCAAAGTGTTTAATTGTTTGTTTCCATTTGACGTTGACTATTCTATTCTACAGGTGAAACTGGCGTCGAAGGATCTATACTTGTTCTCCATCACATTTTTCTTGTACTTTTTTGCCTTTACGGCTACTGGCTTCCTTCTGTTCTGCAGCCAGCTGACCAGCTACCAGAACGTTGTTAGCACAGCCGAGGCCATGTTTGCCTTCGCACTGGGCAGTTTTGACTTCAACGAGTTGTCTGCCGCTCAGCCTTTCTGGGGACCTCTATTTGTATTTGCGTGAGTTACCGCCCCTTACACTTACATCTATTTATTGGTCAAGTTGTACTTTAAATTAATGAGTCAGCTATTCCTTTATATAACACAATTGTAGACACGGATGTATTTGTATATATCATTGGCGTAGCCAGGGTGGGGGTGGGGTTCAACCCCCCCTTCCGAAATGAAATCATTTAGTGACTGATTTTTTGCTTTGATTTTGTTTATTTATGTGAGATTTTAATACTAAACCATCACTAGTCCCAGCACAGCCAAGGGTTTTTTTAGTTCAAAACCCCCTACCAGGGGGTTCTGAGTTTAAAACCCCCTACTAGGGAGTTTGAGTTTAAAACACCCTACCAGGGTTTTTTATTTTTAATCCCCCTACCAGGGTTTTTTATTTTTAATCCCCTACCAGGTTTTTTTTTGCAGTTAAACCCCCCTCTTCTATGAAACAAAACAAAAAGAAAATGCAAACGACTATCCCCAAATTCCAAACATTTTTAAAACCCCCCTCTTCAATATAAAAAAAGCAAATTACAAACTCAAAATTCTCTGAGCATAGCCAAAGGGGTTTTGAGTTTAAACCCCCTTCTCGTCAGTAGGGTTTGAAGCTAAAAATACTTCTTCAATATAAAAAAAAAGTAAATTACACACCCTAAAATCTATGAGTATAGCCAAAGGGGTTTTGAGTTTAAACCTTTCTCCTACAGATGGCTTTTTTAAAAGTTTAAAACCCCTCCAGATGATTTTGAGTTTAAAATTTCCCCACAGACTGTTTTGATGTGGAAAAGCTCTATCATCTATGTTATTCTAAAATCTAAAGCAAACTACAGTTACCAAATTCTATGACCGTAGCTAAATGGGGTTTTGAATTTTTAAAAAATAACTCCAGAGATTTTTTAGTTTAAAACCCCCAACAGATGATTTTGACGATAAAACTTCCCTTTTCGATATAAAATTTAAAGCAAACTACAGTCACCTAATTCCAAAAGCATATTCAAGAGATGTTACACATTTCTACCAGTGGCGAGGCTCCATTAATAAAGTGCAGTGAATAGTCATCTGTCAAAATTGAAAAACACTAAGTGTGGCTCAACAAATATGGCTAAGATAGGTTTTAGGAGTCAGTTATAGAGATCGGGTCTAAATCAAGGAAATCCTATGCCGAACTGGGAGTCGACCCCTTAGTAAGATTGTGACAGCGTCGCATGTGGTTTGCGGGACATGTTCTCTGACAAAATGAATTACGCATAATAAGAGTTGCGATGACATCCTAATACAACTTGGCGCCACACATTCATGGAGGTCCTGAGAGCAGGTGGGAAGAGGCTTTAGACATTGCCAGTGACAGATTTAGTGGAAACAGCTTGACGGCAAATGCGCCGAATGGCTCGGGAGAGTCTAAGTCAGTAAAAATAGCACATTAGGTTTTTGAAATAAAACTTTTAATAGCAGGAAAATGCACTGTAGGTACCTCAGAATATACATTTTTTAGGCTTTTAATACCAGAAATAGTGATTGGCCGCGGGGCTCCGCCCCGCGCTAGGGGAGCTGCAAGCGCTCTCCCAGACCCCTTTGCAGGCAATGGCGTGGAGTTTACAATTTGTCCACTAACACGAAGAAGAACCTATTCTAGGGCACAATAAACGTCTTCCGAAAGAATGAAGGGTCAGAATGTAATAAAGATTATACACACACATACATACATATAAATATTTTTTTCTCGCCGGGGGTGAGGGGGCGTAGGGGGGGGGGGAGAACAAAATCCTCCCCAACCCCCCCCCCCAAAAAAATCCTGGCTAAGCCCATGGTATGTATGGCGTACATACAATAATGTATATTACTTCTGTACAGTAAATGGGCAACCGTGTGAATCCCTCAGAATGTTTTCTTAAGACTTTATGATAGATGAAAAAAATATAAGTTTGAAATTTAAATACAAAAGTCGCGCAACTCTAAATGTAAAACGTAATAGCGATCTTGGGCAACACAAGGTTTTGAGACAGTAAAAGGTTGCTCGAAGAATACCTTGAAAAAACAAATGTCTTGTTCTTCTCCATGACAACGTAAATATAAAGAAACATCTTTTAATGAATTTTTTTTCAGGACTTCTTAGTGCTAAATCGATGCCTTTTGTTAGTGAGGCACTATCCAGAATACACCGTTAATTTATTTTATTGAATGTATTGGTTATGAATAAAACAGTTGATGTGTTCATTGTCTTCCTTCCCCCCCCCCCCCCCAGTTACATTGGAGTTGTCTACATTGGTTTGATGAGCATCTTTCTGACTATCATTGGGGAGTCCTTCTCACAAGTCAAAGAAAATGTTGCACTGCAGAGCAATGACTACGAGCTGGTGGAGTTTATATGGACCAAGATCAAAGTACTGTTTAAATAGTCACAGCAGAGCAAAGTATTGTTTAAATAGTCACAGCAGAGCAAAGTATTGTTTAAATAGTCACAGCAGAGCAAAGTACTGTTTAAATAGTCACAGCAGATCAAAGTACTGTTTAAATAGTCACAGCAGAGCAAAGTATTGTTTAAATAGTCACAGCAGAGCAAAGTACTGTTTATATAGTCACAGCAGAGCAAAGTACTGTTTAAATAGTCATAGCAGAGCAAAGTATTGTTTACATAGTCATAGCAGAGCAAAGTACTGTTTAAAAAGTCATAGCAGTGCAAAGTACTGTTTATATAGTTATAGCAGAGCAAAGTACTGTTTATATAGCCATTGCAAAGCAAAGTACTGTTTATATAGTCATAGCAGAGCAAAGTACTGTTTAAATAGTCAGACATTTTTAAAAGTTTGACTCACACTAACATATTTTTTTTTTTGAAATGCTATCTAGTAAGTAGGATCTAGTCTGTAGCATTGTGTAGATTTTTGTCACACTATAAAATGTAATTTTGGGAAAGTAATTGAACTTAAGTAGTAAAATGTCAAACATCTATTATCAAAACGAAGATTTTAAGCAAGAAAATTAATACAAATAGCATGTTTTATGAAGACTAAGTTTTTATGAACAATGTACTTATTTATAAATAAAGGTTTTATAAGTTATTTTTCGAGATTTCTTAAATACAGTTTTTCTTTTAATTTTACAAATATATTTAGTTTTGTATTGATTGTTAGCTGAAATACTTAAACCTTTAAAGCAACAGGTCCACTATATGGTACTCTGACCACATACCTATATATATTATATCTAGACTGGACGTGGAGATCTTTTAACACTAACCCTAACCTAATTAACATATAATTTAATGTTTAGATCATAATTATTATTTAGCAATTTTTAGAGTAGTTTATGCTATTCAAATACCTATAGGCCAAAAAATCAAAGTTTGATTTTGACAGCGCAGTATTTGAACATTTTCACATTTGATTCCAAACACCATAATTTTTTTCGGACAGTCTCCATATTTAGGCATCAGTAAACTCATAACCTAATTCTATATGTATATTTACTAAATTTTAAGATCCCTAGGCGTATCCCTCACATGAAATCATTAAGATGTTTTCAAATTATGCATTACTACGAACACACAAAAAAACCCACTAAAAATATGAACACATTTATTCTACCAAAATTAGGTCACTGGGATTTTATATCAACTTTTAGACATTTTATGTTTGCATGATTAAATGTGTGTTACATGTTTGTATGTTTGTGTTTATTCATTTTATCAATTTCTAATACAGATTATCTCTTGTAGTATAGTACAGGCTAAATGGCCATTCTTGCCTAAATAGCTGAATCCTCTATATTTTCTCCATGTAAATCTAAATTTATAAAGTAGGTCTAGATCTAGGCATTTAACTTCATTCAATGTATCAAGATCACTCCAAACATTTGCCCATTTATTCTCTATTTCAAAAATCAACAAACATATTATTAGATCATTAACATTGATGTCTAAAACTGGTTGTTTGGAATAAATTTTGGTAAGGAAATCGTAATTTAATACAAACACCCTATTAATCTTTTTTTTTTTGTATGGAATCAAACAACTTGGCTTATAAATCTAATAAATCAGCTCCAAAAACAGAATAAATATTGGCAGGCTCATTAGCATAGTCTTAGCCAACCAAAAAAATATAGTCTTTATTTCATGAATTTGCGTGAATATATAGTTCTGTGATTAATACATAATCTATCTCTCTCTCTCTCTCTGTATACATATATATATATATAGGTCTGTGAGCTGATCAATCAAGGATAATAATTTGTTTCCGTTTTTCAGTCTAGATATAATCATAGACATAAATAAATATAGACTGGCCGATTAAAGATTTTTATAAAACGCAAATTTGTGAAATGCAATTTTGTGTACTTTATTATACAGCATTTATGAGCAGTATAAAAGTTAAGTATTCATATCTATTTCAGCCACACACCTATATATATTGTAAATAAGGAGACAGTGTAGTTTTGTTTAATCTCTAAGAATGAAGATCATGCAATTTTTCATAATTCAGAAATCCGAATACAATAGATGTACATGTTTTCAAGTTGCATGAAGTTACTTCCTTCGGCCAGTCTATATTTATTTATGTTTTTGGATATAATATATATATATATAGGTCTGTGACTTTGACCCATAAGCTACCACTTGTATACAAGACGCTACTACGCACGTACTCTCAAATCCCTTGCGCAGCATGTCACGTGAGCGTTATGACGTCATTTTTCAACAATTAGATCAACCAATGCGACATTTTCGTAACAATTTTTTTATTCCTTATCATGTAAATGAAATATGCAAAGAGGCATAAACCCAATATACAACAATATACTAAGACATCTGTTTTCATTTCATGGTGGTACACAAATGCAAAGTTTCATATAGTTGAAAGTCCATATGCATTTGATTTGTACAGATCTGGTAAATGTTCATTCCTAATAGAATTCAGTATAGCATCAACGCTCTCGGCAATTCGTTAAACAGTTTGTTGATTCTGTCCCAGTCGTTTCAAAGGACGTTGCTTCTCGGTCTCCGAGGGATACATGCTCATTTCAATAGAGTCATCAAATAGACGTGTACCTTTGACGAATTTTCGTCTCTTGTGTTTCACATCCTTCTGTCTGCTGGGAACAAGACTCGGCGGGGAAAGCAGAGATACGTCACTTCCGGCAAGGAAGGATGCAGTGCCCAACTCAGATGGTAGTGATTGGTTTAAATTTGGCACTACACTTGCTGGTGAGATTGGCGTGGACAACTTTTTTGGCTCAAAGATTGGCGCGGACTGTCTTGGGGATAGTAAAGAGACGTCACTTGCTGTTTGAAAAGATGAATCGCCCGTATCAGATACAACGAATCTATTCACGAGTGGTACTGGGCTGTATATCACTTGATGCTCCGGAGAAGAAAAATCAAATACAGAGGATATGTAGCCTGATGAGTTCACGACTTCCTGCATCGGCTCGTTCATGCTCTTCGAAGAGTCAACCTCTTTACGGACATCTTGCTGATAGGATCTGAACCTGCCTTCAACTAAAGATAAGGATGCTAGTCTAGGCTTATGCTTTGTGTATCTATGTGGTCTTCTGGACTGTTCTTCAGAAGTGCTCACACGCCAACGCCCAGAAGAAACTGCGGAGGCATTAAAGTTACTATCGCCGTCAATTGAGTAGCTAGCATTCTCCTGCTCCTCTCCAGAGTGTAAGGCGATCAAAGCAGGAACACGCAGCTGGACCAAGGCTCTCTTCCAGTCATTTCTCTTTCGTTTCATCTTCCAATACAAGTACTGTAACACCAGCATATAAATAGCATCCTCTTTCTCCTGCAGCCCGTCCAGACCATCCTCTAATCTATCCACGCCTATCTCCGTTCTCAAAAAGTTCATCTGCACTTTGGTCAACATTTTTGTATTGCCGCTCCTTATGGTGCACACAGTCAGGTCTGAATTTGATTTTTTTGTATTTGACTTACCACCTTGACTTTTTGGCTCTGTTTTTGACACTACAAAATAAAGAAAAAAAACTGAAAATTTTTTAAGTTAAAATAAACTCTGAGGCGTAGCTATTTAACGAATAATAGGGTATATTCATTCAAAAAGCCAAAAGGTCAACAAAATCTCCTTAAAGGACCTCCACATATTGAAACTAGAATGGTGTTCAATTCAAGGGTTAGCTCTGAAATTGAAGAAAGTTTCCAAAGATTGTGAAAGAAACAACATTACATTGTTCGATTTTGTATCAATATGGAATTTTGAGCTTGGTAAAGTTGAATGAAAGTTGTTCTGTCTTCCCTCACATCGAAGTGTTGTACACATTTCTCCAAACAAAATAAATGACAGGAATTTAAAAACGTTTTGATCTTTAATGTACTCCAAAGTTACGTCATTTACCTTTGAAGTAATGTCCCTTTCATAATCTGATGTAACCAAGACAAATCTTACCTAATTGGAGAGCAAGCGCCACAGACCAGAACAGCCGGAAAGGGTTAAACTGCCAAAGGAAACTGGTGAGTTTATGGACTATATAGTCAATCAGCTCGTAGTCGTTGGGCTGTTTGTGCACATCCTCTCGAACTTCAGCGAAAGAGTCCATGATGATGGTGATGAGGACGTTGGTCAGCAGGAACACGATGCAGATGGTGTAGAGCAAGATAAAGATTGGAGCCAGGACTGAATGGATTTCATACAGAACCTGGACAGAGCAGACGATGTTTTAGTTGCAGGTGACCATTCACTTTTTTTTAAATTTCCCCCTAAGAAATTGTTTATCAATAATGTTTTGATACAATGAAAATAAATAAAAGTATATGTACTATCCTGGACATTGTTAACAGCATGCCATATGGAAGAATTTCCACATACACTAAATATAGAAATATACTAAGCTAAGGAAACTTTATATGCACAAGAATGTCCAAGATTAACAAAAAGATATATGTCAGTGTAACTGGGACGTTACGACCATGTTACTTTACTTAACGACTATCAGTGAATGTACGTGGAAGGAATTTGCCCAAGATCGGGGCGTATGGGTTGCTAGGCGTTGCTAGGACCCTCACAAAAGGTCGGATGTGTAGCCGCTTGAGCTTGTCTTGGCTACATATCAAGGGGGTGCGACTCGAGCAAAGTTATGTTTACTGAGCACCTAGTTTGGATTTTTGGCCCATCGGCACAATTCAGGCCATGTACACATCTGAGCACCTAAAGGCAGCATAGAAAACCTTCTCTCAGATACCCCTTCCCCACACTGGTCCATTTACGAGATTGGACCATAGCGCTATAAGAAATAAAAAATAAAATAAAACGAGAAACTGATAGCTTTAAGCTAAAATGCTAAGCTAAACTATAATAGATTCATTCTTATGCACGAACTGTGACAAACCTTTAAATCGGTTTATTTTATTCATAGGAGACTCTGCCCCGATTCAAAGAAAAAGCGATTAACAAATCAGTAATTCAATTGGTGCATCTTTGGTGCATCTGCTGTCTCTCCACACAATTCTATAAGTATACTGAATCTGTTTAAGCACATCTCCGTTCAACGGATGCTATTCAAACCTCACTTTAAAAGAAATACAGTTTTATATCCTACCTGATATTTCAATTTTCCAAGTGACACCAAAAGTAAACTCTCCATTGTGTCAATAAATGATTTGTAATCGTGCAGCCAGGGTCCAAACGTGAGGTAACTAAAATAGTTGAAGAATATCTTGAAATAGTGTACACAAATTATGATATGTAATATATTTCTTAGTTCTAACAAAATGTATAAACCAATAAAGGGGTGTTCTAAATAGTTGAATAACAGAAGACCATATTTTAGAGGTATACACTTTTTTTTTTGTTCTGCATAGAACGTATGACGTATGATGAGACACATGATCTAGTATGATGAGACATGATCTAGTATGATGAGACACATGATCTAGTATGATGAGACACATGATCTAGTATGATGAGACACATGATCTAGTATGATGAGACAGGATCTAGTATGATGAGACATATGATCTAGTATGATGAGACACATGATCTAGTATGATGAGACATATGATCTAGTATGATGAGACACATGATCTAGTATGATGAGACATATAATCTAGTATGATGAGACACATAATCTAGTTTGATGAGATACATGATCTAGTATGATGAGACACATGATCTAGTATGATGAGACACATGATCTAGTATGATGAGACACATGATCTAGTATGATGAGACACATGATCTAGTATGATGAGACACATGATCTAGTATGATGAGACACATGATCTAGTATGATGAGACACATGATCTAGTATGATGAGACAGGATCTAGTATGATGAGACA
>JAZGLO010001059.1:0-24657 GCA_036873155.1 Biomphalaria sudanica
AAGCATAAACAGCTGTAAAATCAGCGGTATCAACAGCTGTAAAATCAGCGGTATCAACAGCTGTAAAATCAGCGGTATCAACAGCTGTAAAATCAGCGGTATCAACAGCTGGAAGGTGAGTGGTATCAACAGCTGGAAGGTGAGTGGTATCAACAGCTGGAAGGTGAGTGGTATCAACAGCTGGAAGGTGAGTGGTATCAACAGCTGGAAGGTGAGTGGTATCAACAGCTGGAAGGTGAGTGGTATCAACAGCTGGAAAGTGAGTGGTATCAACAGCTGGAAGGGGAGTGGTATCAACAGCTGGAAGGTGAGTTGAATCATCAGCTGGAAGGTGAGTGGTATCAACAGCAGTTGCTTTAACTTCCCGAGTGCCAGTTGCATTAACTTCCCGAGTGCCAGTTGCATTAACTTTCCGAGTGCCAGTTGCATTAACTTCCGAGTGCCAGTTGCATTAACTTCCCGAGTGCCAGTTGCATTAACTTCCCGATTGGCAGTTGCATTAACTTCCCGAGTGCCCATTGCTTTAACTTCCCGAGTGCCAGTTGCATTAACTTCCCGAGTGCCAGTTGCATTAACTTCCCGAGTGCCCATTGCTTTAACTTCCCGAGTGCCAATTGCTTTAACTTTCCGAGTGCCAATTGCTTTAACTTTCCGAGTGCCAGTTGCATTTACTTCCCGAGTGCCAGTTGTATTAACTTCCCGAGTGCCAGTTGCATTAACTTCCCGAGTGCCAATTTCTTTAACTGTCTTAAGGTCATTGACACCCATAGTACTGTTTCTTACATCTCTACGTGAGTTTTGAAATGAAGTAAACAATGTGTTTCCTCTAGACAATGTGTTTCCTCTAGACAATGTATTTCCTCTAGACAATGTTGCCAACGTAATGGATGATTTTGATCCAATTATTCTACTATTGGACTTGTTTTTTTTTCGTTTTTTGAATGTCGATCTGGTCTCTCCAATTGCAATGTTCTTGACTGCATTATATAGATCTGGTGGGCTTTTTCTCAAGACATTTCCATTAAGAATCTCTTTGACATCAGTCAATAAAATTTTCCTATCAGACGTTGTCACTAGATGTAAAAAAAAAAAAGTTTAGTTTTAGAGAACTGAAGAGTGGAATGTATTATAGAACAAAATAAGTTCTAATGATAAGTCAATGTCTTTGAGTCCAAAGATTAAAGAAGACAGCAGCATTTGGCATGACCACACAAACATAGTTGCGACCTACACATATTGCCACATCTAATGCAGATAAAGCCGTTGTCTAGCGGGGGAGCGGGGGCAGTTAGGTTTTCTTTTCGTCACATCTGCGCATGTCTTCGACAAGAACTCTTCTTTGTGTCTAAAATTTATGTTCCGCGATGCTCGTGAGGGTCTCCATCTTTCTCTTTTATGGGTCATTCGCTGCCAGCTGCTGCCCTCTATGCCAGTGAGAGCAGAATTTCAAGTATTTGATCTTTATAGCGATTCCGGAGGGATGGGTCAAGAATTTACGTTGTCCTCGTTTAAGCTCGTCCAAAAAGATCGTCTTTGGCACGTCGCAACCTGTGGGCAGTGGAGACCAATAGCTCGTTGCCACGTCGTACATGCCTTTGACATGGCAACAAACAATTGGTTTAAGCCGCTTACAAATTGCAATGTTGTAGGTCAGTTTTCAGGCCTACTATTCGATCGGTGTCGGTTTGACCAAGCACAGCTGACGAATGCCAAGCAGTGCTTCTTGACTATCTACCTCAGTGTTGGAAAGGGTAGTCACAGAAAAATTTAATGTAAAACTAATTTAGATGGAAACTAGTTCAATTTCATCTATATGACGGCACGTTGTGGCTCTTGATGTCCAAAGTGTATCAACAGTGTATAGGGTTTCTATGTTTATTTTTATTGGCATGATTTTTTATTTGATGTTTTATTCCAAATTTTGGAATTTCCGCAAGTCTATTGGTCAATCAAAATTTTGTCAAGAGAAATGAACGTTTTTAGGAAAAGAAAAAGTGTCTTTTAAAGTAGAAATCGTACAAGAAAGTTTGTCGAGAGAAAGTAAATTTTGTCCGATGAATGAAGTATGGTTCACCTTTCTGATTTTTCGAACAATAAGACAGATGAATGAAGTATGGTTCACCTTTCTGATTTTTCGAACAATGAGACAGATGAATGAAGTATGGTTCACCTTCTGATTTTTCGAACTATGAGACAGATGATGCAAAGAGCATGTGTTTCAGTGGCCCACGAGGGCATCGTGTGGTCAGAACGACAATGTCAGATTAAGGAACGTTATAGTGTCTGCAACAGTTTGTGAGAGAAAGTGAAACACAAATGTTTAGTCTTTATGCTGGCTGCACGACGCCTCGATTGTTTAGGCTACGACAAAACGAAATTGTCACATTCATTGCCACGTTAGCCTTTCATTCCTTACGCCGTTTAATAGTTTTCTAAACCAAAAAAAATCAACTCCCACAAATCAAAATGTTAGTTGTATCAGATCCCTCTACGAATACAACAATTCCACAACCATTCAGCTTGAGTTCATTTGTAATTGTAAGGGAAATGTTTAAGTTTTAACAACAATTTATGAAATAAGAGTTGTCAATTCAAATGTTCAAGATTTTATATGAGTTCAAGGGAACTATAGAATTCTTATGTTTAACGGCTACCCAAGTGTTAACCAAGTCGTTCATGTTCATCAGACAAACTCTAAAGAAGTCATTGGTTTTCTTGGGTGCTTTAGGCAACCCGCTTCATACTCTAATGGTACTATGGAAGAAAGAGCACTTGTACGATTTAGTCCCAGCATATGGCATAAGAAATGTTCCTTTATCCAGTGGCGTAGCAAGGTACCCGTGGGCCCGGATTCAAGAATGTGTTGATGGGCCCCCTCCCATATGATAAATAGTTTGTGTGACAAAGAAATTCAGTAGTTTGTATGTATCGGGGCATTTACTAACAGACATTCTTATGCAAGTTCATGAACACAGCTGACAAACAAAATTTAAGACCATGTTGAAGTATCGTTTAGCACAGTGAACATAATGCGCAAGCGGCTACTTTTTGTTAAATATGATATAGTACTGTCCACTCATATTGTAAAAATATCATTGCCTTGGTATGGTTAGTAATTTAAAGAAAGAATGCGATATTTTATTACTTAAGAGTATTTGTTCAGTCAATTCTGCAGACTTCTGATTCTCACAAATATGAAAACCTACAACATGACTCTCTACAACATGACTCTCTACAACATGACTCTCTACAACATGACTCTCTACAACATGACTCTCTACAACATGACTCTCTACAACATGACTCTCTGATTGTCTTTTGGGAGTTCGTCATCGGAGTTTACAAAAAAACATGTTCAGAAAATAATGTCATTAATTTGTAACTTCTCTTGGAGTGCTGTCAACTATGATACAGAAAAATGGCGCAGATTGAATCTCCTTTAGGTATTTTGATAAAATTGCATTCTCCTACAGGTCGAGGTAAAGGCTTGTGTTTTTCTTTTAAGAATTTGTGTACTGCCCAGACATTTTCGTTGTTACTTGTACCACCCAAACGATACTCTTCGCAATGACCACTAAAAGAGAGGTTGTTGTTGCATGCTTCAGTCACAACTAACGTTCACTATGCGATGAGTTACTTTCAGCCACTAATTGTCAACTTCTTCAATGTGCCCCTCCTCACCCACTGTTCTCAGTCGTTCACGTTGTCTGTAGGTTTGGCAAGATTGTTGATGAAGTCAAGTCATTAGTAGTTTTTTTTTTGACGATTCGGTTGGAACACAAGCAACATTGATGCTGTCTCAGGGTATAAACCCGAGACCATTGAGACCATGCGAACGACTTTCCAGTGCACATACCAGACCATAAAGCAGCCATTCAAGTGAAAGACACTATTTAACGATAAATGTAATTATCGCTGTATCTTAAAATTGTGTGTTATAAACATCCTCCCCTAGTCAGTCACGATAAATGTAATGATCGCTGTATCTTAAAATTGTGTGTTATAAACATCCTCCCCTAGTCAGTCACGATAAATGTAATGATCGCTGTATCTTAAAATTGTGTGTTATAAACATCCTCCCCTAGTCAGTCACGATAAATGTAATGATCGCTGTATCTTAAAATTGTGTGTTATAAACATCCTCCCCTAGTCAGTCACGATAAATGTAATTATCGCTGTATCTTAAAATTGTGTGTTATAAACATCCTCCCCTAGTCAGTCACGATAAATGTAATTATCGCTGTATCTTAAAATTGTGTGTTATAAACATCCTCCCCTAGTCAGTCACGATAAATGTAATGATCGCTGTATCTTAAAATTGTGTGTTATAAACATCCTCCCCTAGTCAGTCACGATAAATGTAATGATCGCTGTATCTTAAAATTGTGTGTTATAAACATCCTCCCCTAGTCAGTCACGATAAATGTAATTATCGCTGTATCTTAAAATTGTGTGTTATAAACATCCTCCCCTAGTCAGTCACGATAAATGTAATGATCGCTGTATCTTAAAATTGTGTGTTATAAACATCCTCCCCTAGTCAGTCACGATAAATGTAATGATCGCTGTATCTTAAAATTGTGTGTTATAAACATCCTCCCCTAGTCAGTCACGATAAATGTAATTATCGCTGTATCTTAAAATTATGTGTTATAAACATCCTCCCCTAGTCAGTCACGATAAATGTAATGATCGCTGTATCTTAAAATTGTGTGTTATAAACATCCTCCCCTAGTCAGTCACGATAAATGTAATGATCGCTGTATCTTAAAATTGTGTGTTATAAACATCCTCCCCTAGTCAGTCACGATAAATGTAATGATCGCTGTATCTTAAAATTGTGTGTTATAAACATCCTCCCCTAGTCAGTCACGATAAATGTAATGATCGCTGTATCTTAAAATTGTGTGTTATAAACATCCTCCCCTAGTCAGTCACGATAAATGTAATTATCGCTGTATCTTAAAATTGTGTGTTATAAACATCCTCCCCTAGTCAGTCACGATAAATGTAATGATCGCTGTATCTTAAAATTGTGTGTTATAAACATCCTCCCCTAGTCAGTCACGATAAATGTAATTATCGCTGTATCTTAAAATTATGTGTTATAAACATTCTCCCCCCTAGTCAGTCACGATAAATGTAATTATCGCTGTATCTTAAAATTGTGTGTTATAAACAACCTCCAATAGTCAGTCACGATAAATGTAATTATCGCTGTATCTTAAAATTGTGTGTTATAAACATCCTCCCCTAGTCAGTCACGATAAATGTAATTACCGCTGTATCTTAAAATTGTGTGTTATAAACAACCTCCAATAGTCAGTCACGATAAATGTAATGATCGCTGTATCTTAAAATTGTGTGTTATAAACATCCTCCCCTAGTCAGTCACGATAAATGTAATGATCGCTGTATCTTAAAATTGTGTGTTATAAACATCCTCCAATAGTCAGTCACGATAAATGTAATTATCGCTGTATCTTAAAATTGTGTGTTATAAACATCCTCCCCTAGTCAGTCACGATAAATGTAATTACCGCTGTATCTTAAAATTGTGTGTTATAAACATCCTCCCCTGTCAGTCACGATAAATGTAATTACCGCTGTATCTTAAAATTGTGTGTTATAAACATCCTCCCCTAGTCAGTCACGATAAATGTAATTATCGCTGTATCTTAAAATTGTGTGTTATAAACATCCTCCCCTGTCAGTCACGATAAATGTAATTACCGCTGTATCTTAAAATTGTGTGTTATAAACATCCTCCCCTAGTCAGTCACGATAAATGTAATTACCGCTGTATCTTAAAATTGTGTGTTATAAACATCCTCCCCTAGTCAGTCACGATAAATGTAATTATCGCTGTATCTTAAAATTGTGTGTTATAAACATCCTCCCGTATTCAGTCACGCTAAAGTTGTATACAACATCTTTAAGTAACGTTTCCCTAACAGAATTTGTGGCTTCCAATGTTTGTTTCATCTCTCATTGTAAGTCTAAATCTAGATTTCTGGTCAGAGAAAAACATTTTTTTTAAAAAGCAGAAGAAAGGTAATACTATCAACGGTTTAATTAACATAGGGGAAAAAAAAGAAAGAGTATGGGACCCAACCATCACCACCAACGCACCGTCACCACCAAGGCACCGTCACTACATTCAAATAAACCTGATGAAAGCAGTCCCTTACAATGACTGTAGGTGAACACACCGGGTGGGTTAATGTTTTGATGTTAATATAAAGTTTGACATGACGTTTAGGAGATTTTAAGAAAAAAATATTTAAAACCATTTTTTACAAAATTGAAGTGTAGGGCAGGCCACAATTGGTCATTAGTCATGGTACCAGGCGATATGAAACCCCTTCGCGCCATGCATTGCCGTATTAGTAGAGTTCAATTGGCCTTAAGCAATTTGAGATATGGGGCCCCATACAAGTCCAGATATTGTATGTAACTACTAAATATTTTTTGGAGGCCCAAAGCTAGAGCTTATGTTGCATAGATGTAAATCCGGCCATACTCCCATGGTTGTTACACCATCGGGTGTGGGCCCCTAAATGGTCGTGGGCCCGGGTTCATTGAACCCCTTCGCGCCATGGATGCTACGCCACTGTCTTTATCTTTGTGTCTTCCTGAGTGACATTCAGCCTCCTTTTGACTTTAGACTAAAACAGCTTCATTGTAGTCAAAGCTGCTATCTAATGTCTACATTACAATTTGAGAAGGAACTATCCACACCTACAAAATGTCTACTATCAGTGAGCTACAATCGAATCAAGATAACCTCATCACGTCTACAATTATATACTGCGATAATTGTGTGTTTTAATTAAATGGTTAACAACAGATCTATTTTTTTTTACTTGTGTTGAGATCGTATAGCAGTTCACAAGAGTCTTTTTTTATGCAAATAAAAATATAAATAAAAATGTTCGAAATCCCAAGATCCTTAATATCAATGAATCTTCGTGTCTGCGGAGTCCTGGCCTAGGATGTAAAGATTTTGTAACAGATAATGATTCAGATACAAGAAAATTCCATTACAGTGGGGGACAAACAATTTTAAGCAAAAAATTTTCAATGCTTTATTTGGTTGCTACATTTTTTTGTTACAATTATATTTAGATACACATCACGTGATCCAGTTTCAATGTCGTTAAGCGTGCATTTTTGTAACAAATTTAAACGTTGTCTAAAAGTTTTTTTGTTTTTTTTTTTTAACATTATATGAAATATCATACTACACTAGTTGTTTGGGTATGCTGACATTATATGAAATATACTACACTAGTTGTTTGGGTATGCTGACATTATATAGAAATGTCATACTACACTAGTTGTTTGGGTATGCTGACATTATATAGAAATGTCATACTACACTAGTTGTTTGGGTATGCTGACATTATATAGAAATGTCATACTACACTAGTTGTTTGGGTATGCTGACATTATATAGAAATGTCATACTACACTAGTTGTTTGGGTATGCTGACATATAGAAATGTCATACTACACTAGTTGTTTGGTTATGCTGACATTATATAGAAATGTCATACTACACTAGTTGTTTTGGTATGCTGACATTATATAGAAATATCATACTACACTAGTTGTTTGGGTATGCTGACATTATATAGAAATATACTACACTAGTTGTTTGGGTATGCTGACATATAGAAATATACTACACTAGTTGTTTGGTTAATCTGACATTATATAGAATTGTCATACTACACAAGTTGTTTGGGTATGCTGACATTATATAGAAATGTCATACTACACTAGTTGTTTGGGTATGCTGACATTATATAGAAATGTCATACTACACTAGTTGTTTGGGTATGCTGACATATAGAAATGTCATACTACACTAGTTGTTTGGGTATGCTGACATTATATAGAAATATCATACTACACTAGTTGTTTGGGTATGCTGACATTATATAGAAATATACTACACTAGTTGTTTGGGTATGCTGACATTATATAGAATTGTCATACTACACTAGTTGTTTGGGTATGCTGACATTATATAGAATTGTCATACTACACTAGTTGTTTGGGTATGCTGACATTATATAGAAATATCATACTACACTAGTTGTTTGGGTATGCTGACATTATATAGAATTGTCATACTACACTAGTTGTTTGGGTATGCTGACATTATATAGAAATGTCATACTACACTAGTTGTTTGGGTATGCTGACATTATATAGAAATATACTACACTAGTTGTTTGGGTATGCTGACATTATATAGAAATATACTACACTAGTTGTTTGGGTATGCTGACATTATATAGAAATGTCATACTAAACTAGTTGTTTGGGTATGCTGACATTATATGAAATATCATACTACACTAGTTGTTTGGGTATGCTGACATTATATAGAAATGTCATACTACACTAGTTTTAGTATGATGAGATTATATAGAAATGTCTTACTAAACTAGTTGCTTTAGTAAGCTGAGATTATATAGAATGTAATATTAAACTAGTTGTTACGGTATGCTGACCTCCTCCTGCAGTAGAATAACTAAAGCTCATCTTGTAAAGTAATTGTTCATGTGACTAGAGTTCGCTCCTATAGAGACCGTTCATATAACGATTGGTCTCAATTCTATAAGCACATTCCCGTCCACATATAATAACGAAAGTTTACTTTAGTGGTAGAGGAACCAGACATTTATATTGAATTGTCAAGCTTTTCTTCCAGAGCTGAGGACAATGCTTTTTCTCTGTTCATAGCTTTCTTGGTCACCATTTCTCTGCATATAGTGCGGTCTGCCAGGGCTGTCTTCCTGAGTCATCAACATCGACGTCCATTACTTTCAGGTTTGATTATATCCATATATCGGAGCTGAAGACAACCATCTGCCCATCGAGAGTTATCCATAAAGGAAATAGTTATTTGATTATATCCATATATCGGAGTTGACCATCGAGGAAATAGCTCTACACTTATAAGAGAATGAAAACTCTTTTTTAAATTAAACTCCTCTATTTTTTAGTATTCACGTTCAATAACCTATGACCTATGATCAAATGAAATAGTTGAATAGTATACAATCAAGAGGTTATTAAATAGTCGATCTACATAGTCTGTTTTGAATGTCTATAATAGAAGAAACTGGTTTTGATTAAAATTATTTTAAAAAATACACAAGGATTTACTCATCTAAAATGTTATTTAACCTTAGAATATGCAACCTCAGTCTGGGATCCCTCAACTCAAAATAAAAAAACTAAAAAAAAACTAGAACAAATACCAAATAGAGCAGTGCAAACAAATATGTATGTATGATCAGAGTAACACCATTAGTAAAATCACTAAATTTAGAGAAACCCCAGGACAGAAGAATACAAAGTAAAGTAGCTCTAATACATCAAACACTGAACCATCATTTACAAATAGAAAAACAAAACCTAATGAAATACTCAGATAGACACAAAGATAGAGGCACATTTCTTATTCAATATTCTAGGGCAAATTCTTATAAGTACTTCTTCCCCAGTGCCATTAGAGAATGGAATAGGTTGCCTGAATCAGCCATGAACACCAACGATTTGGCAGAGTTTAAGTCACTGATTCTCATGTATGACTAGATGGACACATGAAGTGTGTAGGACGTAATGTTCTTTTGTAAAGTAACGTCTGTAATCTATAAGATAAGATAATCACACAAACATTTTAAAATTACTGTAGTTTTATCACAGAGAACTTTAAGACCTGTAAAGATTTTTAAAATCCTTAATAGAAGCAGCTGGTCGCGACCAAAGAAAAAAAAAATTTAATGCAACTTTAAAAAAAAGTGACATGAACAAGACACAATGGCCCGAACACGTTTTACTTGTTTTTTTCTTTTTTTTAAAATTCGTATTACAATTAATTTTGTTTGAAATTCAACAAGAATATAACAAATAAACAAGGTTACAAAGACAGTTTGTGTGGATGCAAACCTAAAATCGGCCCTCGAAGTAGTCCACTCAGGTATGCTTCAATATTTTCAGAAAGAACATCCGAATAAAATTATATCAAAGACAAAGAAGACATAAGAATGGAGAAAGAAGGTTGTGTAGTGCCCCAGCGGTCCAGCAGATCAAAGGATAGGTGCAAGTGAATGCAAAGTAAGATGTGAACCTAGCCTAACTGGTTCCCCTTTCAGACCTTGTGGTCTATAGGGCAGATAATGTAAAGTTCATCTGTTTTTATTGCCTACGGTTAACGAGGGTGTCATGTACCCAGCACAACGACCAACCGCCTTTACTTTTCCCCAACTAATGTCAGGTACCCATTAGAGCTGGGTGGACTCAGAGGCGCCCAAGGATTCCGAAGTTGAAAATCCCAGTCTTCACCAGGATTCGAACCCGGGACGCGCGGTTCGGTAGCCAAGCTCTTTGCCACTCAGCTACCACGCCTGTCCTGGCCTAACTGAAGTCTTATAATTGATGTAATTGTTTTGAAAAGGCTCAATTTCTTATTAGTACTGCAGATTCGCGCTCGCTAGTAAAAATATAAGAAAAATGCCGTTTACAAGATTACTATTCGTTTTAAATTAGGTCTAACTTATAATGCATACTAATTAGCTTTTTCTCTTTAAAACATTGCTTGCATAAGTGATTGAAAAAATAACATTTTTCGCTTTGAGAAAAAAAAAAAGTAGCCGTTGCATCAGAACTTTGAATGGTCTTAAATATTGTGATGTCGGATTTTCACTATCTTTTCTAGTTTGCGAGATCTAAACGGGACGGACGGACAGACATTTCACACAAAACTAATAGCGTCTTTCCCCCTTTTGGAGGCCGCTAAAAATACACTATACACTGTATACACTGTACATATTATCATTTGCAAAAAGTTAGACCGTACTTTCTGCTATGCACGAGCGGCATGGACTGCTTTGATGTCTTCGAGGTTGTGTTTGGCCTAGTCATTTTGTTGTCGGCATGGGCCTTTGCTCCTTCCCTTCCCCGTCTTTTAATGGTTCCAATGAAATTTAACCAAAAAGAGGGATGAGAGAGGTTAAGTTAGAAAACATTGATAGAACGCAGCAAAAAAAAAAAAAAGATAGGCGCGACAATTAGCTCTTTAACAATACTTAATAGAAAACTAACTTTAACACATACACACAGACGCGAAATTGCAAACCACCCAACTTATTCACAGCTCAATATGGGTATAAAGCTCTACTTTCTGCGAATTAAAAAAAAAAGTAAGTTTGTTTATTTTAATAACATAAATCTAAAAATACTACACTCAAGGCTTACAAAAAAATTATTTAATCTAGATCTAAATAAACTTTTATACTATTATAGTTAATGGCAAACTTATGCTTAGTATGAAGTCATTAATGATGAAAATTATTACATTTACCACAATGGTATAATTTATAGATCTATAGCGCTGTCACATTCGATATTTAATGCAAGGAGATTAATATTTTAAACTAGTAGACCGGCGGCGTAGCATACGCCGCTATTTTGCAGGGCCGGTCTTAGGCCACTGCAACCTATGCGACCGAAGGATCCGCACTTTCATGGGACCTGCGCTAATTCAAGGTGTATAAATTTTAAAATTAAACCCTTTTATAACTTAAAACAGATTTCCCGCGCCCTCCTGTCGATTAACCAGGAGCTTCTGGAAATCTCCCAAAATTGCAAAATATACGAAAAAGTTCTGGAAATATCCGGAAATATATAGAAAAAAAAAAGTCATTTTGGGGTGTCATTCGATATGGAAAACGCCAATCCTACGCGCAATAAATAAAAACGGCATTATGCATTAGCCGTAATTGTGTAATCAGGTGAAAGAAGCTTCTCGTGCCTCAAGCTAATGAAGAATTACTTCAGGTCAACAATTCTCAAAGACAGATTGAAACATTTGGTAATTCTTGCTATTGAGCGGGATCTATTAACAGAATTATGATATACTGTATCACTTTGCTTCACCCAAGGCTCTTAAAGTAATTCTGTACGTTATAAAGAATGAATAAAATGCATAGATGAATTTATTTTCTAATACAAACTCTTAATTTCACTTATTGTCCGCTTCAGTACCCAAACTTGGCCCCGCAAAATCCGTTTCGAATAGGGCCCCACAATGCTTAAGTCCGCCCTGCTATTTAGTGTTTGTAAAATGTTTTACATCTTTCGGATGTTCCTTCAGAGTTGACGATAGATTACTTCCTAGTCCAAACCTCCCGCAGGACCAAGGGGGATGGGAGCACACAGGGTTTGACAGTCCAGCGCGCAGCCATCCGTAGCGAGCTATGAAAACGTGTTCTCACCCCCCCCCTTTTTCTGTTTTTTTCGTGGGGTGACTATCCGCAGAAATAAGAGTGATCTTTCCTTTACTTCTTCTTCTCGTTTAAATTGTTGAGGGAAGAAGAGAATTATATATATAGATAAATGGTCATAATATATTCATATACAAATCGCGTTTTTGAGAATGTACTAGGAGGAAGCAAGAGCTTTTCACATTAAGTAAGTGCCTCTCTAACCGTTCTGCTTTCTCTTATCTTTTAATGGAATGGGTTGCCTGAGTCAGCCAGAAAGACCAATGATTTAGCATATTTTAAGTCACAGATCAACATGCATGACTAGATTGACACATGAAATGCGTAAGTAACAATCTTATTTTTTGAAGAAAAGTCTGTAATCTATAAGTAATACCAAAAAGCTTCAAACTCATTAGGCGGCTATTGCACTATATATAGTTTTCAGACTAATTGCATGTATAAATAGAATACATTATGTAATCCTACGTAAGTACACATCCAGTTTTCGATGCGTTATCAAACTTTATATATTTTGTAGAGAATTAGGCTTACACTAATAATATAACACATGGGAGTAGTCGGCGGGGTTCAAACCATCACTTGCATCAGACCTCATTGTCTGAAAGGGAAACTTTACTTACTGCCCCAGTGCAGTCAACGTAAGCAAACTACAGTTTCCAAATTTCATGAGCGTAGCCAAAAGGGGTTTTGTGGTTTCCCTTCCCAATCCAATACAAATACTAAAGCATTTTACCATTGTCTACCAGTCGCCTGACTCCATTGAATAGCAGATTTGATTTTTTTTAGCGGAAGAGTAGCAGGCTAATTGCTCTGTAGATACCTCAGAATATGCATTTTTAAAGTTTAAAATAACGAAATAAAGGGGGAGCTCGCAGCGCTTCCCCGGACTCCCTACCTTTTCTTTGGCGTTGTGTACTGTCTTTCCACTAATTCTAGGAAGAGAGTATTATAGCGTAGAAAAAAACGTTTGAAAGAATGAAAGATCAGAATGTAGTGAAGATTAATTACATATACACACACAGTAATAAATATATATATATAAATTGCGGAGTGGGGTAAAAAATCCCCCCCCACCGAAAATATATAACATGACATTTGTGGGCCGGTTTATATGGTAATGCCCGGGCCGATTTTGATACCCAGTCCGCCCCTGTGCCCTAGTCTCCCATAAGTAGTTATTTTATTTGTCAAATACATTATAATGTATTTCTTCTCACCCCGAAAAAACAAAACTAGCTCGTACTATACATACTCTACCTTTGCTAAATGACGCTTGATTTGTTTCTGAATAGTCAATTGAAGCGAATCTCTTCCCATGATGCAATCTACCTGGCTTCTTCCCCTTGTATTCTGTCCAACGAAGGTTAAAGTGCTGCCAACTTCTAGAATCTTGCGACCAACTGGGAGAGCAGCGGAGATGAACATTTCGGAACTTTGAGTTGGCACTGCAGTAGTCTGAAAGTTTGAAATATTTGGGAACGTAGATCTATTTGTGTATGTATCTTCAAGAGTTCTATTTAAGTCATAAGACTGAACATAGCCATGTTTTTTTTCTGTATGTGGTGGTAATAAAGTTGACATAAACACAAAACAGCCATACAAAAATATGTGGAGCAGAACAAAGCAAATAAATGTAATTCTTATATGATCCTATTTAACAGAAGAAGCTCATTTGAATGATGGGTCCAAAATATCCAATAAAGCCTTTTTTTTAAAGCAATTAAATACAAAACATTCTCGATCTTTCGTCAAAATCCTCTCTTCCCCCCCCCCCAATAAAAAAACAACTCTACAATTCCTACAATTAGCTAGCAAGGTCATGGGTTCAAAGGTTAAGGCTGGTTAGAAACTGGACACTGGGTGGACGGGTGTTTGGAAAACGGCTTTAATGATTTCTCTAAAAATTGGACGTCTGTGTACATCTGTGGGAAAAAAAACCTTATTGGCCACACACTGTAAATTCTATTTTGACCGTAATACTTTTTTCAACATATAATCATCTTAAAATTAAGTTTGGCATTCAGCGGGATTCCCGCACTCGACTCCAATGTTTTCTTTGTAGACATTAAAGAGCTGAATAAATAAATGAACATTTAGCTTACGTAGGCATGGAGGAGCGGTGGCTGAGTGGTAAAGCGCTTGGCTTCCGAACCGAATCACGGATTCTAAAAATTTGGGTCGAATCCTGATGAAGACTGGGATTTTTAATTTCGGGATTTTTAAGAAGCATTTGGGCCTAACCAACTTTAATTGCTACATCCCATTAGTTGGGGAAAAGTAAAGGCGATTGTTAGTTGTGCTGGCCACATGACACCATCGTTATCTTGCGCCACAGAAACAAATTACCTTTACGTCATCTGCCCTATAGATCGAAAGGTCTTAAAGGGGAAATTATTTATGCAGAATTTATTAGCTGAACTGTTTGTGCTGATTGTGCAAAGCTCACTGGGAAGACTCCTTGCAATAATGAAGCAAGAAATAAATAGAATCAAAAATGTAAAATCAGCCTGGATTCTGAACCTGGAGTCCAGGGTTCGAATCGCTGTGAGATTTTGAACTTCGGGATTTATAGGGCGCCCCTGAGTTCACCCAAATCTAATGGGTACCTGACTCTAGTTGGGGAAAGTAAAGTCAGTTGGTCGTTGTGCTGGCCAAAATGACACCCTGCTCGTTAACTGTGGGCCACAGAAACAGATGACCTTCACATCATCTGCCCTAGAGACCGCAAGAACTGAAAGGGAAACAACTTTTTCTTGAACAGTTTCCTAAAGGAGGAGTTGATTTTCTTTTGACTTTATTCTTCATGTTGAAAACAAAGAATGATAGAAAACTTCAAGCGTGAGTACCATTGCCAAGTCTGTGTTGACGTATTCTAATTGGACCCACGCGATAGGAAGTAAGGGTGATGACAGTTTTGCTGCTACCATTCAGGTCACGTCCATTCCAGTCTTTTGTGGCGTACATGAAAGGAAAGAAGGCGTTCTCAATCCAGTTCCACAAGTGATGGCCTTCGTTGACCTTAAAACAGAATTGAGATACAAGTATCATTTATTTTTACTAGAATGCTTAGAACGTAAAGAACTAATGCAAACAATGGGTCAATAGAGAACTAATGTAAACAATATGTCAATAGAGAACTAATGCAAACAATTGGTCAATAGAAAACTAATGCAAACAATGGGTCAATAGATAACTAATCCAAACAATGGGTCAATAGATAACTAATCCAAACAATGGGTCAATAGAGAACTAATAGAGAACTAATGTAAACAATGGGTCAATAGAGAACTAATGTAAACAATGCGCTTAAAATGGGCCCCCTTTTCATAAAGACCTTAAGTCGTGCTCCAAATAACTTGTGCTTTAAAACAGAATATAAAATCTACTCGCGAGTAATAGCAGATAGAAACTTGTTTTTGAGTGTTTAGATACAGAGTAAAGCTGTGTTTATATAAACAAAAATTACGATGTCCGATGTAATAATGCGGCTACTCTGTGGCAGAGTTGAACCTGGAAACCTTCAGGAGTCTCACAATATTTTTTGTGCGCATGTGGTTTAAGTTAATCTTGTAAAATCTTACAATCATATTAATCTCTTCAATTAATTTAATGCATATTCGATCCAATAGATCATCAAATAGAACTTGTGTCAACAATGAGTGCTTTATTTCGTGAGTGCTTTATTTCGTGAGTGCTTTATTTCGTGAGTGCTTTATTTCGTGAGTGCTTTATTTCGTGAGTGCTTTATTTCGTGAGTGCTTTATTTCGTGAGTGCTTTATTTCGTGAGTGCTTTATTTCGTGAGTGCTTTATTTCGTGAGTGCTTTTTTTCGTGAGTGCTTTATTTCGTGAGTGCTTTATTTCGTGAGTGCTTTATTTCGTGAGTGCTTTATTTCGTGAGTGCTTTATTTCGTGAGTGCGTTATTTCGTGAGTGCTTTATTTCGTGAGTGATTTATTTCGTGAGTGCTTTATTTCGTGAGTGCGTTATTTCGTGAGTGCTTTATTTCGTGAGTGCTTTATTTCGTGAGTGATTTATTTCGTGAGTGATTTATTTCGTGAGTGATTTATTTCGTGAGTGCTTTATTTCGTGAGTGCTTTATTTCGTGAGTGATTTATTTCGTGAGTGCTTTATTTCGTGAGTGCTTTATTTCGTGAGTGATTTATTTCGTGAGTGATTTATTTCGTGAGTGATTTATTTCGTGAGTGATTTATTTCGTGAGTGCTTTATTTTGTGAGTGCTTTATTTCGTGAGTTATTTATTTCGTGAGTTATTTATTTCGTGAGTGATTTATTTCGTGAGTGCTTTATTTCGTGAGTGCTTTATTTCGTGAGTTATTTATTTCGTGAGTGCTTTATTTCGTGAGTGCTTTATTTCGTGAGTGCTTTATTTCGTGAGTGCTTTATTTCGTGAGTGATTTATTTCGTGAGTGCTTTATTTCGTGAGTGATTTATTTCGTGAGTGATTTATTTCGTGAGTGATTTATTTCTTAGAGTTTATGGATGCATTAGAACAATTGAGGTCAAGCCCATTTAGCTTTGTTAAATCACTCGCCTTCAAGTCAGACACCAATCATGAGTGCTCTATCCCTGGGTGGTCCAATCATGAGTGCTCTATCCCTGGGTGGTCCAATCATACGTGCTCTAATCCCAAGTGCTCTAACTCCAAGAGCTCTAATCCTAAGTTCTCTAATCTCAAGTGCTTTAATCCTTAAGGCTTTTATACTAAGTGCTCTAATCCCAGGTCCTTTAATCCTAATTTTTTTAATTCCAAGTGCTAAAAATTGTAAGTGCTACGTACCAGCAATATCTCTAGCTGTTGCAGTAGACATAGATGATCATTTAGAAATGTGTATGTGTGTTTATGAGTGTATTGTAAAACGAGTATGTATGAATAAACATCTAGGATGACTTATTGCAAAATAATGTAAGCCTTATCAGGTATTACCTTGTCGACGTCATGCTCTTTGTTCAGTAATAAGGACACGCTGTCACAATACAAAAATGCTCGGTCATCTCTGGAATTGAAGACCATGGCCAGGAAGAGAGCCAGAAAGATTAGATAGAAAGATACCTACAGGAAATGAGAATAACAAAATGTAATATTGATATGCTCTAGTCACTATCTGACAAATGTGGTTTAGAATCAATAAATCAAGGACTGGAAAAGAAAGTGTGCAAGTTAATACTTTTGTCAGACGTTATTGAACTAAAACTATGAATTGCTAAATGAAGATCCCCAGAGCTTTGCACCATGCATGCGATGTTCTTGTACGCTTGGAAACTGCGAGGACAAATTTAGAAAATTATTTATACATTTACTTTAAAGGAGTAATTGTTATAATGACTTATTTTACGCTGCAAATCTTTATAAAGTAATAGTTAATAGTTTAGTTTGTGTTCATTATCTAACGGAGAGTCAATGACTATTAACTGATATTTAACTTAATAGTTTATAGTAGTGACACTATTTGTTTAGTATGCCCTGAACTATTGATACTAAACCTGGCCCATTAGACACAGTAACCTAAATAAGTTATTAAGCCAAGCCCTGTCCATATTTTAATATAATCCTAACGTTTTAATATTGGATTAATCCTCAGCTTAAACTCTCAATAAGATTCCGATTAAAATGGCTAATGTTTTGGTTCCAAAGACAGCGAGTCTGTGCCCTGAGCCTCAGATCTCCTTACTCGGTCAGAACGCCAAGTATAAATAAACACTTTTCTTGGACTTATCTCTAAAAAATAGTAAAGTTCCCTTTTCAGACCTTCTGGTCTATAGGGCAGATAATGTAAAAATCATGTTTCTGTGGCCTACGGTTATGGAGGGTGTCATGTGGCCAGCACAACGACCAACGCCTTTACTTTCCCCAGCTAAGGTCATGTACCCATTAGGGCTGGGTGGACTTAAAAGATCCCAAATTTATAAATCCAACTCTTCATCAGGATTCGAACCCGGGATACCCCGGATCGGAAGCCAAACGCTTTACCGTTCAGCTACCGCACCTAAGAAACTCATCTCTGACTAGATTTTTTTTTAAATTCTAAACTTTGTTTTTTTTTTAACCCAATTTTTAAAAAATCACAATGTTAGAGTTTGATTTGAGAGATTGTCTACTGTGGATTGTTAGGTCAAAGTCTTAAGAAATTTTTAGTGACCTCGTGATTAAATTTGGCATAGAGTAAACAATTAATCCTAATAGATGTACTCAAACAAATCTACATTGAATCCTAGTTTGATCCACTCAGCAGAAAAAAAAGAGGTATAGTTAACATTTTTGACGTCAACAAACCATGAAGCTCTAACTATAAAATAAATTATTGTTTTCAAGTTTGAAAATTAATGAAGAATTCTATATTTTAAGTGCCTGAACAGAACCAGTTGTGACCTACATGTTTTGACAAAGTCAGACAAAGTTACAATCAGCAATGGAGGCATAATCATTTGTTTAAAAATGTGTTCTATTATTGATGATGAAAATAATTTGTTCATGCCAATGAGGTCTAATAAGCATACAGGTATTTGTATTGTGCTCTAATTTGGAAAAAAAAAAGTTTTGTCTAATTTCAGTTGGCAGTTAACTTTTTCTGAATATTAATACTTAAACACATTTTCCTGACCTTGACCTATTGTAGATTGTCCTAGAAATAGTTACTTCCGTTGGCTTATGTCTTAGCACTTTTAGAAACAAGTCATCTTTATATATTTGCTTTATTGGAATCACATTGGGGAAATCTGACCTGGTTGTCTCCCATGAGATGATGTTGCGTTATGAAAGGATTAACTCCCATTTTTAAAGCTATATTTAGATCCCTTTGTTTGGTTTGTACTTTAAGACGATGTCAAGCTTGTCAATTAAAACAAACACAGTGACCGATTTGTTTTGTTTTTTCAATTTCTTTAAATAACTATTTTAACAGAACTTTCATCTTTCTCAATCCTCCTTTTACACAGTTCAGACATTATGTCCTATATGAGATGAACTGTTAGGTGGTTCACATATCAGGCAGTTCGCGATACAGAATGTCCTCTACACGTATATTCTGAGACTAGTACCTTGACTATTCTAGAACAATTTTGATCAGTTTCAGATGGTAACCATCAAGAAAAACAAGTTCCATTTTTAACTTAAGAACTTAGAAGAGTCTTGTCTGTGTTTGGTAACAATCTTCAGATCTAATGATGATGAGAGAAGTAGAGAGATAGAGAGCAGGGACGGGCCACGGTGTTTCAATTCATTCCAATAGAACGAGTTTGTTGTTCCCAAGGAATAGTTGATTTCCACTAAATGACTTTTTAAAAGTTAACAAGTTTACTTTACCTTACTTTCCACTATAACAGTTTCAGTTCAAAAGAAATTACAGTGTACATGTTCCAAACATTATTCAATTCATGCATGCTAGTAGCTAATAGTTTTATATATATAAAGAGAACATGCTTAGGAATAGAATGATATAATAAACTCATGGCGGTAAAGAGAGGAAAGAGTCAAAAGTAGAAGGATCGGTGATTTTAATTTTTCTTATACAGCCCCATAAGTGGCTATTTAAATCCATATATACTTATATAGTGCCAAGTAGTCCCCACGATTAGTTCACTAACGACATCATGTCGTCTGTTCACTTTAATGAAGGAAGAATTGTTCAGTATTACCTCCAGAATGAGATTTCGTATTTCCTTTTCTTTCTGCCTCTCGAGCTCTTCCTTAGACATGGCTTCTTCTTTGCCTGGTTTGGACGTTGGCACTAGAAGGATAAAGTTGTAAAGTTTGTGTTTGTTTGGCAGAGTTGTTGAATTGCTGGAAAGGTTTCTTGTAGCTTCTTATCAATTCACGTCAAAGAATGCTCTTAAAATTTAAACACAAACCAGCGATGTAGGGAGAGAGATTATAAGACGTCGGATTAAAGATCTTAGTGTAAAACGTCCAAAGTTAGGAGCTGAAATAATTTGGTTGCAATTTCATGTAAAAAGAAAATTCGTAAATTATTTTCAGAGAATCATATAGGGCGCCTTTCTTTTTTTTAACATTATGTAGTATATGTTTGGTCATATTGTAAGACTCACTATCAAAAGTCATTCTTCATAGTACAGTAGAGGTAGCACGAAGAAAGGTCGTCTAAAGAAATGCTGGCTGGATAACATATAATGGACAGGCCTATCTCTTGATATCCTGCTAATCCCGAAAAGTGGAGGGAGTTGGTTAGTCACAGCACTCGAAAGTCACGGGACAGATGAGATGAGAGAAAGATTATATGTTTAGTTTCTTTTAATATATAATATATTCTACACATAGAAATGACTCGACTTACCATTTTTCTGAATGCAATTCATAGTTGAGTTTGTTGACTTGAAAAGAGGCCTATGTTGCTGAGTGTGTTATGTTTCAATCTGATGGACTTGAACCCAGTGTGTCCTCATCAAGATCACGATGTTTAAAGTTCATATTTTGAACAGATGTAAACCTCCCCCCCCCCTTTCCTAAATAGACTACATGGGTAGGACAGCAGACATGTCAACTTGTGGACATATTCATACCAGACATGTGTGTGTGTGTGTCTGTGTGTAGACAATCCTATTTAATGAAAGTCCGACCAGTCTAAAACATTGTTGTGTGTGTGTGTGTCTGTGTGTAGACAATCCTATTTAATGAAAGTCCGAGTAGTCTAAAACATTGTTGTGTGTGTGTGTGTGTGTGTTTGTGTGTAGACAATCCTATTTAATGAAAGTCCGAGTAGTCTAAAACATTGTTGTGTGTGTGTGTGTGTGTGTGTTTGTGTGTAGACAATCCTATTTAATGAAAGTCCGAGTAGTCTAAAACATTGTTGTGTGTGTGTGTGTCTGTGTGTAGACAATCCTATTTAATGAAAGTCCGAGTAGTCTAAAACATTGTTGTGTGTGTGTGTGTCTGTGTGTAGACAATCCTATTTAATGAAAGTCCGAGTAGTCTAAAACATTGTTGTGTGTGTGTGTGTGTGTTTGTGTGTAGACAATCCTATTTAATGAAAGTCCGAGTAGTCTAAAACATTGTTGTGTGTGTGTGTCTGTGTGTAGACAATCCTATTTAATGAAAGTCCGAGTAGTCTAAAACATTGTTGTGTGTGTGTGTGTCTGTGTGTAGACAATCCTATTTAATGAAAGTCCGAGTAGTCTAAAACATTGTTGTGTGTGTGTGTGTCTGTGTGTAGACAATCCTATTTAATGAAAGTCCGAGTAGTCTAAAACATTGTTGTGTGTGTGTGTGTGTCTGTGTGTAGACAATCCTATTTAATGAAAGTCCGAGTAGTCTAAAACATTGTTGTGTGTGTGTGTGTGTCTGTGTGTAGACAATCCTATTTAATGAAAGTCCGAGTAGTCTAAAACATTGTTGTGTGTGTGTGTGTCTGTGTGTAGACAATCCTATTTAATGAAAGTCCGAGTAGTCTAAAACATTGTTGTGTGTGTGTGTGTGTGTGTTTGTGTGTAGACAATCCTATTTAATGAAAGTCCGAGTAGTCTAAAACATTGTTGTGTGTGTGTGTCTGTGTGTAGACAATCCTATTTAATGAAAGTCCGAGTAGTCTAAAACATTGTTGTGTGTGTGTGTGTCTGTGTGTAGACAATCCTATTTAATGAATGTCCGAGTAGTCTAAAACATTGTTGTGTGTGTTCTGTGTGTAGACAATCCTATTTAATGAAAGTCCGAGTAGTCTAAAACATTGTTGTGTGTGTGTGTGTCTGTGTGTAGACAATCCTATTTAATGAAAGTCCGAGTAGTCTAAAACATTGTTGTGTGTGTGTGTGTCTGTGTGTAGACAATCCTATTTAATGAAAGCCCGAGTAGTCTAAAACATTGTTGTGTGTGTGTGTGTCTGTGTGTAGACAATCCTATTTAATGAAAGTCCGAGTAGTCTAAAACATTGTTGTGTGTGTGTGTGTGTCTGTGTGTAGACAATCCTATTTAATGAAAGTCCGAGTAGTCTAACATTAAAAACCCCGAGAGAACAAGACCAACATTTAGAAAAATATATTTAAAAAAAAAATGCCTCCATCATTACACTTCAAATATAATAAAATAATTTAAAAAAATTGTTGATTCAGTTCAGGTTTCGAACCCGTGACACTGTCAGCTGATTGATTGCCTTAATGTTTAACGTTCGCGTTTTCTGAATCGGCCAGCGACGATGACATATTTATGTGATAATTTATTGGTATCTTTATTTTATGGACACACATATAAGTGTAACACTAGGCCTAAGTTCTGATTGAAAACTCATCAAAATATAAGCAACGCTTATAAACTTCAATAAAATTGAAGCCACTTTAAATGTACTGTTATCGCATAATTACGGTAATACGCCTGATCACGCCATGTTGGCTCTGGGCTCTAGAAAAAGAAATGGACGGATGGAAAAAGAGAAAGAAGAAGAGAGACAATAAATGCAGAAATAAAAAGAAGATCAAGCAAAATAGAGAGACAGGGAGAGAAAGGGGAGAGACTGAGAGAGACGGTGACATTAGAAGAGACAGAGACGGTGACATTAGAAGAGACAGGGACGGTGACATTAGAAGAGACAGAGACGGTGACATTAGAAGAGACAGAGACGGTGACATTAGAAGAGACAGAGAGACAGAGACGGTGACATTAGAAGACACAGAGAGACAGAGACGGTGACATTAGAAGAGACAGAGACGGTGACATTAGAAGAGACAGAGAGACAGAGACGGTGACATTATAAGAGACAGAGACGGTGACATTATAAGAGACAGAGACGGTGACATTAGAAGAGACAGAGACGGTGACATTAGAAGAGACAGAGACGGTGACATTCTAAGAGACAGAGACGGTGACATTAGAAGAGACAGAGACGGTGACATTAGAAGAGACAGAGACGGTGACATTATAAGAGACAGAGACGGTGACATTAGAAGAGACAGAGACGGTGACATTAGAAGAGACGGAGACCTTGACATTAGAAGAGACAGAGAGACAGAGACGGTGACATTAGAAGAGACAGAGAGACAAAGACTGTCACATTGGAAGAGACAGAGAGACAGAGACGGTGACATTAGAAGACACAGAGAGACAGAGACGGTGACATTAGAAGAGACAGAGACGGTGACATTAGAAGAGACAGAGACGGTGACATTATAAGAGACAGAGACGGTGACATTAGAAGAGACAGAGACGGTGACATTAGAAGAGACGGAGACCTTGACATTAGAAGAGACAGAGAGACAGAGACCTTGACATTAGAAGAGACAGAGAGACAAAGACTGTCACATTAGAAGAGACAGAGAGACAGAGACGGTGACATTAGAAGACACAGAGAGACAGAGACGGTGACATTAGAAGAGACAGAGAGACAGAGACGGTGACATTAGAAGAGACAGAGACGGTGACATTAGAAGAGACAGAGAGACAGAGACGGTGACATTAGAAGAGACACAGAGAGACGATGACAGAATGAGAGACAGACAGACAGACAGACAGAGAGGACTGAATAGTTAGATACATTAAGACGTGAGACTAAAATACATATTAACAACATAAAAAATCATCAATGAAATATTTATTTTTCTATTATCAGTGCACAGCAGTTGCTTCTCTGTGCGCCAAATTAAAGATTAATTCTCCTCACAGGAGATGGCTTGCCACGGGATTTGAAATCGGCATCTTAGGTTGCAGTCCACTCGACATTTTCTCTTTGAACTATTTTACTGCATTTTTGATCTAAGGAAACGTTCTTCTGTCTGGGAAGGTAGCACGGTGAACACAGAATGTGAACGAAATAAATTCAAGAAACAAATGCAGATTCCATTTATTGTTTCGTTTATTTGGTAATATAAAAAACAAACAAGTTAATTAGAAACTTAGTTGATGTAATGTTATTATGTAAAAAATGTGTACAACAAACAGTTATGAGACCATGACATTTCATATACTCACAATTCTATCACGTGATTGACGAAAAACTAACAACCAATTCGTCTTGGATTCTGAAGATACTCAAAAAACTCAATAAAGTCAAAGACAAAATGTTGGAATTTGCACATGATCACACCATACTATTGCATTCACTGCACACAGCAAGTCTTTTGAATAATGTTAAACAAAATCTTCTTTCAGATCTTTTAGCCTGCGTACAAAATAAATAGTCAAACAACTACCTTCAATTTATTGCAGCGTTAACTAGATGTTTTGGGGGAATATTGAAAACTCAAGAGGCAACACTTAGTACTTGGGATGTGCATTGGATGGGGCGCCTCTCATGTTTGGGAGATGAACGAGTGCCACATTATTTTAGGACGAGCTTACAGCAGAAAAGTGTATCAGCTGTCTCCTCTCTGAATACGTCAATATGTTTTCTAG
>JAZGLO010001060.1:0-22478 GCA_036873155.1 Biomphalaria sudanica
TAGCATAAACAGCTGTAAAATCAGCGGTAATAACAGCTGGAAGGTGTGTGGTATCAACAGCTGGAAGGTGAGTGATATCAACAGCTGGAAGGTGAGTGGTATCATCAGCTGGAAGGTGAGTGGTATCAACAGCTGGAAGGTGAGTGGTATCAACAGCTGGAAGGTGAGTGGTATCAACAGCTGGAAGGTGAGTGGTATCAACAGCAGTTGCTTTAACTTCCCGAGTGCCAGTTGCATTAACTTCCCGAGTGCCAGTTGCATTAACTTCCCGAGTGCCTATTGCTTTAACTTCCCGAGTGCCAATTGCTTTAACTTTCCGAGTGCCAGTTGCATTTACTTCCCGAGTGCCAGTTGTATTAACTTCCCGAGTGCCAGTTGCATTAACTTCCTGAGTGCCAATTTCTTTAACTGTCTTAAGGTCATTGACACCAATAGTACTGTTTCTTACATCTCTACGTGAGTTTTGAAATGAAGTAAACAATGTGTTTCCTCTAGACAATGTATTTCCTCTAGACAATGTGTTACCTCTAGACAATGTGTTACCTCTAGACAATGTGTTACCTCTAGACAATGTATTTCCTCTAGACAATGTATTTCCTCTAGACAATGTATTTCCCCTAGACAATGTATTTCCTCTAGACAATGTGTTTCCCCTAGACAATGTATTTCCTCTAGACAATGTTGCCAACGTAATGGATGATTTTGATCCAATTATTCTACGATTGGACTTGTTTTTTTTTCGTTTTTTGGATGTCGATCTGGTCTCTCCAATTGCAATGTTCTTGACTGCATTATATAGATCTGGTGGGCTTTTTCTCTTCAAGACATTTCCATTAAGAATCTCTTTGACATCAGTCAATAAAATTTTCCTATCAGACGTTGTCACTAGATGTAAAAAAAAAAAAAGTTTAGTTTTAGAGAACTGAAGAGTGGAATGTATTATAGAACAAAATAAGTTCTAATGATAAGTCAATGTCTTTGAGTCCAAAGATTAAAGAAGACAGCAGCATTTGGCATGACCACACAAACATAGTTGCGACCTACACATATTGCCACATCTAATGCAGATAAAGCCGTTGTCTAGCGGGGGAGCGGGTGCAGTTAGGTTTTCTTTTCGTCACATCTGCGCTTGTCTTCGACAAGAACTCTTCTTTGTGTCTAACATTTATGTTCCGCGATGCTCGTGAGGGTCTCCATCTTTCTCTTTTATGGGTCATTCGCTGCCAGCTGCTGCCCTCTATGCCAGTGAGAGCAGAATTTCAAGTATTTGATCTTTATAGCGATTCCGGAGGGATGGGTCAAGAATTTACGTTGTCCTCGTTTAAGCTCGTCCAAAAAGATCGTCTTTGGCACGTCGCAACCTGTGGGCAGTGGAGACCAATAGCTCGTTGCCACGTCGTACATGCCTTTGACATGGCAACAAACAATTGGTTTAAGCCGCTTACAGGTTGCAATGTTGTAGGTCAGTTTTCAGGCCTACTATTCGATCGGTGTCGGTTTGACCAAGCACAGCTGACGAATGCCAAGCAGCGCTTCTTGACTATCTACCTCAGTGTTGGAAAGGGTAGTGACAGAAAAATTTAATGTAAAACTAATTTAGATGGAAACTAGTTCAATTTCATCTATATGACGGCACGTTGTGGCTCTTGATGTCCAAAGTGTATCAAAAGTGTATAGGGTTTCTATGTTTATTTTTATTGGCATGATTTGTTATTTGATGTTTTATTCCAAATTTTGGAATTTCCGCAAGTCTATTGGTCAATCAAAATTTTGTCAAGAGAAATGAACGTTTTTAGGAAAAGAAAAAGTGTCTTTTAAAGTAGAAATTGTACAAGAAAGTTTGTCGAGAGAAAGTAAATTTTGTCCGATGAATGAAGTATGGTTCACCTTTCTGATTTTTCGAACAATAAGACAGATGAATGAAGTATGGTTCACCTTTCTGATTTTTCGAACAATGAGACAGATGAATGAAGTATGGTTCACCTTCTGATTTTTCGAACTATGAGACAGATGATGCAAAGAGCATGTGTTTCAGTGGCCCACGAGGGCATCGTGTGGTCAGAACGACAATGTCAGATTAAGGAACGTTAGAGTGTCTGCAACAGTTTGTGAGAGAAAGTGAAACACAAATGTTTAGTCTTTGGGCTGGCTGCACGACGCCTCGATTGTTTAGGCTACGACAAAACGAAATTGTCACATTCATTGCCACGTTAACCTTTCATTCCTTACGCCGTTTAATAGTTTTCTAAACAAACAAAAAATCAACTCCCACAAATCAAAATGTTAGTTGTATCAGATCCCTCTACGAATACAACAATTCCACAACCATTCAGCTTGAGTTCATTTGTAATTGTAAGGGAAATGTTTAAGTTTTAACAACAATTTATGAAATAAGAGTTGTCAATTCAAATGTTCAAGATTTTATATGAGTTCAAGGGAACTATAGAATTCTTATGTTTAACGGCTACCCAAGTGTTAACCAAGTCGTTCATGTTCATCAGACAAACTCTAAAGAAGTCATTGGTTTTCTTGGGTGCTTTAGGCAACCCGCTTCATGCTCTAATGGTACTATGGAAGAAAGAGCACTTGTACGATTTAGTCCCAGCATATGGCATAAGAAATGTTCCTTTATCCAGTGGCGTAGCAAGGTACCCGTGGGCCCGGATTCAAGAATGTGTTGATGGGCCCCCTCCCATATGACAAATAGTTTGTGTGACAAAGAAATTCAGTAGTTTGTATGTATCGGGGCATTTACTAACAGACATTCTTATGTAAGTTCATGAACACAGCTGACAAACAAAATTTAAGACCATGTTGAAGTATCGTTTAGCACAGTGAACATAATGCGCAAGCGGCTACTTTTTGTTAAATATGATATAGTACTGTCCACTCATATTGTAAAAATATCATTGCCTTGGTATGGTTAGTAATTTAAAGAAAGATGGCGATATTTTATTACTTAAGAGTATTTGTTCAGTCAATTCTGCAGACTTCTGATTCTCACAAATATAAAAACCTACGACATGACTCTCCACGACATGACTCTCCACGACATGACTCTCCACGACATGACTCTCCACGACATGACTCTCCACGACATGACTCTCCACGACATGACTCTCCACGACATGACTCTCCACGACATGACTCTCCACGACATGACTCTCCACGACATGACTCTCCACGACATGACTCTCCACGACATGACTCTCCACGACATGACTCTCTACGACATGACTCTCTACGACATGACTCTCTACGACATGACTCTCTACGACATGACTCTCTACGACATGACTCTCTACGACATGACTCTCTACGACATGACTCTCTACGACATGACTCTCTACGACATGACTCTCTACGACATGACTCTCTGATTGTCTTTTGGGAGTTCGTCATCGGAGTTGACAAAAAAACATGTTCAGAAAATAATGTCATTCATTTGTAACTTCTCTTGGAGTGCTGTCAACTAGGATACAGAACAATGGCGCAGATTGGATCTCCTTTAGGTATTTTGATAAAATTGCATTCTCCTACAGGTCGAGGTAAAGGCTTGTGTTTTTCTTTTAAGAATTTGTGTACTGCCCAGACATTTTCGTTGTTACTTGTACCACCTAAACGATACTCTTCGCGATGACCACTAAAAGAGAGGTTGTTGTTGCATGCTTCAGTCACAACTAACGTCCACTATGCGATGAGTTACTTTCAGCCACTAATTGTCAACTTCTTCAATGTGCCCCTCCTCACCCACTGTTCTCAGTCGTTCACGTTGTCTCTAGGCAAGATTGTTCATGTTGTCTCTAGGCAAGATTGTTCATGTTGTCTCTAGGCAAGATTGTTCATGTTGTCTCTAGGCAAGATTGTTCATGTTGTCTCTAGGCAAGATTGTTCATGTTGTCTCTAGGCAAGATTGTTCATGTTGTCTCTAGGCAAGATTGTTCATGTTGTCTCTAGGCAAGATTGTTCATGTTGTCTCTAGGCAAGATTGTTCATGTTGTCTCTAGGCAAGATTGTTCATGTTGTCTCTAGGCAAGATTGTTCATGTTGTCTCTAGGCAAGATTGTTCATGTTGTCTCTAGGCAAGATTGTTGATGAAGTCAAGTCATTAGTAGTTGTTTTTTTTTGACGATTCGGTTGGAACACAAGCAACATTGATGCTGTGTCAGGGTATAAACCCGAGACCATTGAGACCATGCGAACGACTTTCCAGTGCACATACCAGACGATAAAGCAGCCATTCAAGTGAAAGACACTATTTCACGATAAATGTAATTATCGCTGTATCTTAAAATTGTGTGTTATAAACATCCTCCCCTAGTCAGTCACGATAAATGTAATTATCGCTGTATCTTAAAATTGTGTGTTATAAACATCCTCCCCTAGTCAGTCACGATAAATGTAATTACCGCTGTATCTTAAAATTGTGTGTTATAAACATCCTCCCCTATTCAGTCACGATAAATGTAATTATCGCTGTATCTTAAAATTGTGTGTTATAAACATCCTCCCGTATTCAGTCACGATAAAGTTGTATACAACATTTTTAAGTAACGTTTCCCTAACAGAATTTGTGGCTTCCAATGTTTGTTTCATCTCTCATTGTAAGTCTAAACCTAGATTTCTGGTCAGAGAAAAACATTTTTTTTAAAAAGCAGAAGAAAGGTAATACTATCAACGGTTTAATTAACATAGGGGAAAAAAAAGAAAGAGTATGGGACCCAACCATCACCACCAACGCACCGTCACCACCAACGCACCGTCACTACATTCAAGTAAACCTGATGAAAGCAGTCCCTTACAATGACTGTAGGTAAACACACCGGGTGGGTTAATGTTTTGATGTTAATATAAAGTTTGACATGACGTTTAGGAGATTTTAAGAAAAAAATATTTAAAACCATTTTTTACAAAATTGAAGTGTAGGGCAGGCCACAATTGGTCATTAGTCATGGTACCAGGCGATATGAAACCCCTTCGCGCCATGCATTGCGTATTAGTAGAGTTCAATTGGCCTTAAGCAATTTGAGATATGGGGCCCCATATAAGTCCAGATATTGTATGTAACTACTAAATATTTTTTGGAGGCCCAAAGCTAGAGCTTATGTTGCATAGATGTAAATCCGGCCATACTCCCATGGTTGTTACACCATCGGGTGTGGGCCCCTAAATGGTCATGGGCCCGGGTTCATTGAACCCCTTCGCGACATGGATGCTACGCCACTGTCTTTATCTTTGTGTCTTCCTGAGTGACATTCAGCCCCCTTTTGACTTTAGACTAAAACAGCTTCATTGTAGTCAAAGCTGCTATCTAATGTCTACATTACAATTTGAGAAGGAACTATCCACACCTACAAAATGTCTATCAGTGAGCTACAATCGAATCAAGATAACCTCATCACGTCTACAATTATATACTGCGATAATTGTGTGTTGTAATTAAATGGTTAACAACTGATCTATTTTTTTACTTTTGTTGACATCGTATAGCAGTTCACAAGAGTCTTTTTTTATGCAAATAAAAATATAAATAAAAATGTTCGAAATCCCAAGATCCTTAATATCAATGAATCTTCGTGTCTGCGGAGTCCTGGCCTAGGATGTAAAGATTTTGGAACAGATAATGATTCAGATACAAGAAAATTCCATTACACTGGGGGACAAACAATTTTAAGCAAAAAATCTTCAATGCTTTATTTGGTTGCTACATTTTTTTGTTACAATTATATTTAGATACACATCACGTGATCCAGTTTCAATGTCGTTAAGCGTGTATTTTTGTAACAAATTTAAACGTTGTCTAAAAGTTTTTTTTTTGTTTTTTTTTAAAAACATTATATGAAATATCATACTACACTAGTTGTTTGGGTAATGCTGACATTATATAGAAATGTCATACTACACTAGTTGTTTGGGTATGCTGACATTATATAGAAATGTCATACTACACTAGTTGTTTGGGTATGCTGACATATAGAAATGTCATACTACACTAGTTGTTTGGGTATGCTGACATTATATAGAAATATTAGACTACACTAGTTGTTTGGTATGCTGACATTATATAGAAATATACTACACTAGTTGTTTGGGTATGCTGACATTATATAGAAATATCATACTACACTAGTTGTTTGGGTATGCTGACATTATATAGAAATATACTACACTAGTTGTTTGGTTATGCTGACATTATATAGAAATGTCATACTACACTAGTTGTTTGGGTATGCTGACATTATATAGAAATATACTACACTAGTTGTTTGGGTATGCTGACATTATATAAAAATATCATACTACACTAGTTGTTTGGGTATGCTGACATTATATAGAAATATACTACACTAGTTGTTTGGTTATGCTGACATTATATAGAAATGTCATACTACACTAGTTGTTTGGGTATGCTAACATAGAAATATCATACTACACTATTTGTTTGGGTATGCTGACATTATATAGAAATATCATACTACACTAGTTGTTTGGGTATGCTGACATTATATAGAAATATACTACACTAGTTGTTTGGGTATGCTGACATTATATAGAAATATCATACTACACTAGTTGTTTGGGTATGCTGACATTATATAGAAATGTCATACTACACTAGTTTTAGTATGATGAGATTATATAGAAATGTCTTACTAAACTAGTTGCTTTAGTAAGCTGAGATTATATAGAATGTAATATTAAACTAGTTGTTACGGTATGCTGACCTCCTCCTGCAGTAGAATAACTAAAGTTCATCTTGTAAAGTAATTGTTCATGTGACTAGAGTTCGCTCCTATAGAGACCGTTCATATAACGATTGGTCTCAATTCTATAAGCACATTCCCGTCCACAAATAATAAAGAAAGTTTACTTTAGTGGTAGAGGAACCAGACCTTTTTTTTTTTTGAACTGACAAGCTTTTCTTCCAGAGCTGAGGACAATGCTTTTTCTCTGTTCATAGCTTTCTTGGTCACCATTTCTCTGCATATATTGCGGTCTGCCAGGGCTGTCTTCCAGAGTCATCAACATCGACGTCCATTACTTTCAGGTTTGATTATATCCATATATTGGAGCTGAAGACAACCATCTGCCCATCGAGAGTTATCCATAAAGGAAATAGTTATTTGATTATATCCATATATCGGAGTTGACCATCGAGGAAATAGCTCTACACTTATAAGAGAATGAAAACTCTTTTTTAAATTAAACTCCTCTATTTTTTGGTATTCACGTTCAATAACCTATGACCTATGATCAAATGAAATAGTTGAATAGTATACAATCAAGAGGTTATTAAATAGTCGATCTACATAGTCTGTTTTGAATGTCTATAATAGAAGAAACTGGTTTTGATTAAAATTATTTTAAAAAATACACAAGGATGTACTCATCTAAAATGTTATTTAACCTTAGAATATGCAACCTCAGTCTGGGATCCCTCAACTCAAAATAAAAACAAAAAAAACTAGAACAAATACCAAATAGAGCAGTGCAAACAAATATGTATGTATGATCAGAGTAACAACATTAGTAAAATCACTAAATTTAGAGACACCCCAGGACAGAAGAATAAAAAGTAAAGTAGCTCTAATACATCAAACACTGAACCATTATTTACAATTTTGTGATTTTGGGCACATCGGCACAATTTAGGCCATGTCGTGCCTGCAGTCCCTCAAGGGCCACTCTCCCTCCACACAACAAAGGTCAAATTCCATACAGTCAAATCATTAAAATCAAGGTCTATTCACAATTAAAATAGTAGAGGTAGTAAAAATTTAATAATTTGGTAAAAATATAATGTAAATAGTACATGTCTACAGAGTTCAGAAATCAGATCTTCGTAGACAATCCCACTTCCCGGATAAAGCCCAGTACCTTCCCAGGGTCCATCATTTACAAATAGAAAAACAAAACCTAATGAAATACTCAGATAGACACAAAGATAGAGGCACATTTCTTATTCAATATTCTAGGGCAAATTCTTATTAGTACTTCTCCTTCCCCAGTGCCATTAGAGAATGGAATAGGTTGCCTGAATCAGCCATGAACACCAACGATTTGGCAGAGTTTAAGTCACTGATTCTCATGTATAACTAGATGGACACATGAAGTGTGTAGGACGTAATGTTCTTTTGTAAAGTAACGTCTGTAATCTATAAGATAAGATAATCACAAACATTTTAAAATTACTGTAGTTTTCTCACAGAGAACTTTAAGACCCGTAAAGATTTTTAAAATCCTTAATAGAAGCAGCTGCCCCAGCATAGGCGGACTGGCTATATTTGCAAACGGGCAAATGCCCGGTGGGCCGGTACCAAATGGGCCGGTCTGGTCGCGACCAAAGAAAAAAAAATTAAATGCAACTTTAAAAAAAGTGACATGAACAAGACACAATGGCCCGAACACTTTTTTTTTTTTTTTTTTTAATTCGTATTACAATTAATTTTGTTTGAAATTCAACAAGAATATAAAAAATAAACAAGGTTACAAAGACAGTTTGTGTGGATGCAAACCTAAAATCGGCCCCCGAAGTAGTCCACTCAGGTATGCTTCAATATTTTCAGAAAGAACATCAGAATGAAATTATATCAAAGACAAAGAAGACATAAGAATGGAGAAAGAAGGTTGACAGATCTTGTGTAGTGCCCCAACGGTCCAGCAGATCAAAGGATCGGTGCAAGTGAATGCAAAGTTAGATGTGAACCTGGCCTAACTGGTTCCCCTTTCAGACCTTGTGGTCTATAGGGCAGATAATGTAAAGTTCATCTGTTTTTATTGCCTACGGTTAACGAGGGTGTCATGTAGCCAGCACAACGACCAACCGCCTTTACTTTTCCCCAACTAATGTCAGGTACCCATTAGAGCTGGGTGGACACAGAGGCGCCCAAGGATTCCGAAGTTGAAAATCCCAGTCTTCACCAGGATTCGAACCCGGGACCCCCGGTTCGGTAGCCAAGCGCTTTGCCACTCAGCTACCGCGCCTCTCCTGGCCTAACTGAAGTCTTATAATTGATGTAATTGTTTTGAAAAGGCTCAATTTCTTATTTGTACTGCAAATGTCTCATATGCAGTAAAAAAAAAAAAAAAAAAAAATGCTATTTACAAGATTACTATTGGTTTTAAATTAGGTCTAACTTATAATGCATACTAATTAGCTTTTTCTCTTTAAAACATTGCTTGCATAAGTGATTGAAAAAAATTCGATTTTTCGCTTTGAGAAAAAAAAAAGTAGCCGTTGCATCAGAACTTTGAATGGTCTTAAATATTGTGATGTCGGATTTTCACTATCTTTTCTAGTTTGCGAGATCTAAACTGGACGGACGGACAGACAGACGGACAGACATTTCACACAAAACTAATAGCGTCTTTTCCCCTTTTGGAGGCCGCTTAAAATACACTATACACTGTACATATTATTATTTGCAAAACGATAGCCCGTACTTTCTGCTATGCACGAGCGGCATGGACTGCTTTGATGTCTTCGAGGTTGTGTTTGGCCTAGTCATTTTGTTGTCGGCATGGGCCTTTGCTCCTTCCCTCCTCCGTCTTTTAATGGTTCCAATGAAATGTAACCAAAAAGAGGGATGAGAGAGGTTTAAGTTAGAAAACATTGATAAAACGCAGCAAATAAAAAAAAAGGCGCGACAATTAGCTCTTTAACAATACTTAATAGAAAACTAACTTTAACACATACACACAGCCGCGAAATTGCAAACCACCCAACTTATTCACAGCTCAATATGGGTATAAAGCTCTACTTTCTGCGAATTAAAAAAAAAGTAAGTTTGTTTATTTTAATAACATAAATCTAAAAATACTACACTCAAGGCTTACAAAAAAATTATTTAATCTAGATCTAAATAAACTTTTATACTATTATAGTTAATGGCAAACTTATGCTTAGTATGAAGTCATTAATGATGAAAATTATTACATTTACCATAATGGTATAATGTATAGATCTATAGCGCTGTCACATTCGATATTTAATGCAAGGAGATTAATATTTTAAACTAGTCAACCGGCGGCGTAGCATACGCCGCTATTTTGCAGGGCCGGTCTTAGGCCACTGCAACCTATGCGACCGAAGGATCCGCACTTTCATGTGACCCGCGCTAATTCAAGGTGTATAAATTATTAAATTAAACCATTTTGTAACTTAAAACAGATTTCCCGCGCCCTCCTGTCGATTAACCAGGAGCTCCTGGAAATCTCCCGCAATTGCAAAATATACGAAAAAGTCCTTAAAATATACGGAAATATATAGAAAAAAAAAAGTCATTTTGGGATGTCATTCAATATGGAAAACGCCAATCCTACGCGCAATAAATAAAAACGGCATTATGCATTAGCAGTAATTGTGTAATCAGGTGAAAGAAGCTTCTCGTGCCTCAAGCTAATGAAGAATTACTTCAGGTCAACAATTCTCAAAGACAGATTGAAACATTTGGTAATTCTTGCTATTGAGCGGGATCTATTAACAGAATTATGATATACTGTATCACTTTGCTACACCCAAGGCTCTTAAAGTAATTCTGTACGTTATAAAAAATGAATAAAATGCATAGATGAATTTATTTTCTAATACAAACTCTTAATTTCACTTATTGTCCGCTTCAGTACCCAAACTTGGCCCCGCGAAATCCGTTTCGAATAGGGCCCCACAATGCTTAAGTCCGCCCTGCTATTTAGTGTTTGTAAAATGTTTTACATCTTTCGGATGTTCCTTCAGAGTTGACGATAGATTACTTCCTAGTCCAAACCTCCCGCAGGACCAAGGGGGATGGGAGCACACAGGGTTTGACAGTCCAGCGCGCAGCCATCCGTAGCGAGCTATGAAAACGTGTTCTCCCCCCCCCCCTTTTTCTGTTTTTTTCGTGGGGTGACTATCCGCAGAAATAAGAGTGATCTTTCCTTTACTTCTTCTCGTTTAAATTGTTGAGGGAAGAAGAGAAGTATATATAGAGATAAATGGTCATAATATATTCATATACAAATCGCGTTTTTGAGAATGTACTAGGAGGAAGCAAGAGCTTTTCACATTAAGTAAGTGCCTCTCTAACCGTTCTGCTTTCTCTTATCTTTTAATGGAATGGGTTGCCTGAGTCAGCCAGAAAGACCAATGATTTAGCATATTTTAAGTCACAGATCAACATGCATGACTAGATTGACACATGAAATGCGTAAGTAACAATCTTATTTTTTGAAGAAAAGTCTGTAATCTATAAGTAATACCAAAAAGCTTCAAACTCATTAGGCGGCTATTGCACTATATATAGTTTTCAGACTAATTGCATGTATAAATAGAATAAATTATGTAATCCTACGCAAGTACACATCCAGTTTTCGATGCGTTATCAAACTTTATATATTTTGTAGAGAATTAGGCTTACACTAATAATATAACACATGGGCGTAGTCGGCGGGGTTCAAACCATCACTTGCATCAGACCTCATTGTCTGAAAGGGAAACTTTACTTACTGCCCCAGTGCAGTCAACGTAAGCAAACTACAGTTTCCAAATTTCATGAGCGTAGCCAAAAGGGGTTTTGTGGTTTCCCTTCCCAATCCAATACAAATACTAAAGCATTTTACCATTTTCTACCAGTCGCCTGACTCCATTGAATAGCAGATTTGGTTTTTGATTTTTTTTAGCGGAAGAGTAGCAGGCTAATTGCACTGTAGATACCTCAGAATATGCATTTTTAAAGCTTAAAATAACGAAATAATTTTGGTTCCGGGGCTTTGCCCCGGACCCCACTAGGGGGAGCTCGCAGCGCTTCCCCGGACTCCCTAGCTTTTCTTTGGCGGTGTGTACTGTCTTTCCACTAATTATAGGCAGAGAGTATTATAGCGTAGAAAAAAACGTTTGAAAGAATGAAAGATCACAATGTAGTGAAGATTAATTACATATACACACACAGTAATAAATAATATATATAATATATATATATATAAATTGCGGAGTGGGGTAAAAAATCCCCCCCCCCCACCGAAAATATATAACATGCCATTTGTGGGCCGGTTTATATGGTAATGCCCGGGCCGATTTTGATACCCAGTCCGCCCCTGTGCCCCAGTCTCCCATAAGTAGTTATTTTATTTGTCAAATACATTATAATGTATTTCTTCTCACCCCGAAAAAACAAAACTAGCTCGTACTATACATACTCTACCTTTGCTAAATGACGCTTGATTTGTTTCTGAATAGTCCATTGAAGCGAATCTCTTCCCATGATGCAATCTACCTGGCTTCTTCCCCTTGTATTCTGTCCAACGAAGGTTAAAGTGCTGCCAACTTCTAGAATCTTGCGACCAACTGGGAGAGCAGCGGAGATGAACATTTCGGAACTTTGAGTTGGCACTGCAGTAGTCTGAAAGTTTGAAATATTTGGGAACGTAGATCTATTTGTGTATGTATCTTCAAGAGTTCTATTTAAGTCATAAGACTGAACATAGCCATGTTTTTTTTCTGTATGTGGTGGTAATAAAGTTGACATAAACACAAAACAGCCATACAAAAATATGTGGAGCAGAACAAAGCAAATAAATGTAATTCTTATATGAAGCTCATTTGAATGATGGGTCCAAAATATCCAATAAAGCCTTTTTTTTAAAGCAATTAAATACAAAACATTCTCGATCTTTCGTCAAAATCCTCTCTTCCCCCCCCCCCCCCCCAATAAAAAAACAACTCTACAATTCCTACAATTAGCTAGCAAGGTCATGGGTTCAAAGGTTAAGGCTGGTTAGAAACTGGACACTGGGTGGACGGGTGTTTGGAAAACGGCTTTAATGATTTCTCTAAAAATTGGACGTCTGTGTACATCTGTGGGAAAAAAAACCTTATTGGCCACACACTGTAAATTCTATTTTGACCGTAATACTTTTTTCAACATATAATCATCTTAAAATTAAGTTTGGCATTCAGCGGGATTCCCGCACTCGACTCCAATGTTTTCTTTGTAGACATTAAAGAGCTGAATAAATAAATGAACATTTAGCTTACGTAGACATGGAGGAGCGGTGGCTGAGTGGTAAAGCGCTTGGCTTCCGAACCGAATCACGGATTCTAAAAATTTGGTTCGAATCCTGATGAAGACTGGGATTTTTAATTTCGGGATTTTTAAGAAGCCTTTGGGCCTAACCAACTTTAATTGCTACATCCCATTAGTTGGGGAAAAGTAAAGGCGATTGTTAGTTGTGCTGGCCACATGACACCATCGTTATCTTGCGCCACAGAAACAAATTACCTTTACGTCATCTGCCCTATAGATCGAAAGGTCTTAAAGGGGAAATTATTTATGCAGAATTTATTAGCTGAACTGTTTGTGCTGATTGTGCAAAGCTCACTGGGAAGACTCCTTGCAATAATGAAGCAAGAAATAAATAGAATCAAAAATGTAAAATCAGCCTGGATTCTGAACCTGGGGTCCAGGGTTCGAATCGCTGTGAGATTTTGAACTTCGGGATTTATAGGGCGCCCCTGAGTTCACCCAAATCTAATGGGTACCTGACTCTAGTTGGGGAAAGTAAAGTCAGTTGGTCGTTGTGCTGGCCAAAATGACACCCTGCTCGTTAACTGTGGGCCACAGAAACAGATGACCTTCACATCATCTGCCCTAGAGACCGCAAGAACTGAAAGGGAAACAACTTTTTCTTGAACAGTTTCCTAAAGGAGGAGTTGATTTTCTTTTGACTTTATTCTTCATGTTGAAAACAAAGAATGATAGAAAACTTCAAGCGTGAGTACCATTGCCAAGTCTGTGTTGACGTATTCTAATTGGACCCACGCGATAGGAAGTAAGGGTGATGACAGTTTTGCTGCTACCATTCAGGTCACGTCCATTCCAGTCTTTTGTGGCGTACATGAAAGGAAAGAACGCGTTCTCAATCCAGTACCACAAGTGATGGCCTTCGTTGACCTTAAAACAGAATTGAGATACAAGTATCATTTATTTTTACTAGAATGCTTAGAACGTAAAGAACTAATGCAAACAATGGGTCAATAGAGAACTAATGTAAACAATATGTCAATAGAGAACTAATGTAAACAATTGGTCAATAGAAACTAATGCAAACAATGGGTCAATAGAAAACTAATGCAAACAATGGGTCAATAGATAACTAATCCAAACAATGGGTCAATAGATAACTAATGTAAACAATGTGTCAATAGAGAACTAATAGAGAACTAATGTAAACAATGGGTCAATAGAGAACTAATGTAAACAATGCGCTTAAAATGGGCCCCCTTTTCATAAAGACCTTAAGTCGTGCTCCAAATAACTTGTGCTTTAAAACAGAATATAAAATCTACTCGCGAGTAATAGCAGATAGAAACTTGTTTTTGAGTGTTTAGATACAGAGTAAAGCTGTGTTTATATAAACAAAAATTACGATGTCCGATGTAATAATGCGGCTACTCTGTGGCAGAGTTGAACCTGGAAACCTTCAGGAGTCTCACAATATTTTTTGTGCGCATGTGGTTTAAGTTAATCTTGTAAAATCTTACAATCATATTAATCTCTTCAATTAATTTAATGCATATTCGATCCAATAGATCATCAAATAGAACTTGTGTCAACAATGAGTGCTTTATTTCGTGAGTGCTTTATTTCGTGAGTGCTTTATTTCGTGAGTGCTTTATTTCGTGAGTGCTTTATTTCGTGAGTGCTTTATTTCGTGAGTGCTTTATTTCGTGAGTGCTTTATTTCGTGAGTGCTTTATTTCGTGAGTGCTTTATTTCGTGAGTGCTTTTTTTCGTGAGTGCTTTATTTCGTGAGTGCTTTATTTCGTGAGTGCTTTATTTCGTGAGTGCTTTATTTCGTGAGTGCTTTATTTCGTGAGTGCGTTATTTCGTGAGTGCTTTATTTCGTGAGTGATTTATTTCGTGAGTGCTTTATTTCGTGAGTGCGTTATTTCGTGAGTGCTTTATTTCGTGAGTGCTTTATTTCGTGAGTGATTTATTTCGTGAGTGATTTATTTCGTGAGTGATTTATTTCGTGAGTGCTTTATTTCGTGAGTGCTTTATTTCGTGAGTGCTTTATTTCGTGAGTGCTTTATTTCGTGAGTGCTTTATTTCGTGAGTGATTTATTTCGTGAGTGATTTATTTCGTGAGTGATTTATTTCGTGAGTGATTTATTTCGTGAGTGCTTTATTTCGTGAGTGCTTTATTTCGTGAGTTCGTGAGTGATTTATTTCGTGAGTGCTTTATTTCGTGAGTGCTTTATTTCGTGAGTGCTTTATTTCGTGAGTGATTTATTTCGTGAGTGATTTATTTCGTGAGTGATTTATTTCGTGAGTGATTTATTTCGTGAGTGATTTATTTCGTGAGTTATTTATTTCGTGAGTGATTTATTTCGTGAGTGATTTATTTCGTGAGTGCTTTATTTCGTGAGTGATTTATTTCGTGAGTGCTTTATTTCGTGAGTGCTTTATTTCGTGAGTGCTTTATTTCGTGAGTTTTATTTCGTGAGTGCTTTATTTCGTGAGTGATTTATTTCGTGAGTGCTTTATTTCGTGAGTGATTTATTTCGTGAGTGATTTATTTCGTGAGTGATTTATTTCTTAGAGTTTATGGATGCATTAGAACAATTGAGGTCAAGCCCATTTAGCTTTGTTAAATCACTCGCCTTCAAGTCAGACACCAATCATGAGTGCTCTATCCCTGGGTGGTCCAATCATGAGTGCTCTATCCCTGGGTGGTCCAATCATACGTGCTCTAATCCCAAGTGCTCTAACTCCAAGAGCTCTAATCCTAAGTTCTCTAATCTCAAGTGCTTTAATCCTTAAGGCTTTTATACTAAGTGCTCTAATCCCAGGTCCTTTAATCCTAATTTTTTAAATTCCAAGTGCTAAAAATTGTAAGTGCTACGTACCAGCAATATCTCTAGCTGTTGCAGTAGACATAGATGATCATTTAGAAATGTGTATGTGTGTTTATGAGTGTATTGTAAAACGAGTATGTATGAATAAACATCTAGGATGACTTATTGCAAAATAATGTAAGCCTTATCAGGTATTACCTTGTCGACGTCATGCTCTTTGTTCAGTAATAAGGACACGCTGTCACAATACAAAAATGCTCGGTCATCTCTGGAATTGAAGACCATGGCCAGGAAGAGAGCCAGAAAGATTAGATAGAAAGATACCTACAGGAAATGAGAATAACAAAATGTAATATTGATATGCTCTAGTCACTATCTGACAAATGTGGTTTAGAATCAATAAATCAAGGACTGGAAAAGAAAGTGTGCAAGTTAATACTTTTGTCAGACGTTATTGAACTAAAACTATGAATTGCTAAATGAAGATCCCCAGAGCTTTGCACCATGCATGCGATGTTCTTGTACGCTTGGAAACTGCGAGGACAAATTTAGAAAATTATTTATACATTTACTTTAAAGGAGTAATTGTTATAATGACTTATTTTACGCTGCAAATCTTTATAAAGTAATAGTTAATAGTTTAGTTTGTGTTCATTATCTAACGGAGAGTCAATGACTATTAACTGATATTTAACTTAATAGTTTATAGTAGTGACACTATTTGTTTAGTATGCCCTGAACTATTGATACTAAACCTGGCCCATTAGACACAGTAACCTAAATAAGTTATTAAGCCAAGCCCTGTCCATATTTTAATATAATCCTAACGTTTTAATATTGGATTAATCCTCAGCTTAAACTCTCAATAAGATTCCGATTAAAATGGCTAATGTTTTGGTTCCAAAGACAGCGAGTCTGTGCCCTGAGCCTCAGATCTCCTTACTCGGTCAGAACGCCAAGTATAAATAAACACTTTTCTTGGACTTATCTCTAAAAAATAGTAAAGTTCCCTTTTCAGACCTTCTGGTCTATAGGGCAGATAATGTAAAAATCATGTTTCTGTGGCCTACGGTTATGGAGGGTGTCATGTGGCCAGCACAACGACCAACGCCTTTACTTTCCCCAGCTAAGGTCATGTACCCATTAGGGCTGGGTGGACTTAAAAGATCCCAAATTTATAAATCCAACTCTTCATCAGGATTCGAACCCGGGATACCCCGGATCGGAAGCCAAACGCTTTACCGTTCAGCTACCGCACCTAAGAAACTCATCTCTGACTAGATTTTTTTTTAAATTCTAAACTTTGTTTTTTTTTTAACCCAATTTTTAAAAAATCACAATGTTAGAGTTTGATTTGAGAGATTGTCTACTGTGGATTGTTAGGTCAAAGTCTTAAGAAATTTTTAGTGACCTCGTGATTAAATTTGGCATAGAGTAAACAATTAATCCTAATAGATGTACTCAAACAAATCTACATTGAATCCTAGTTTGATCCACTCAGCAGAAAAAAAAGAGGTATAGTTAACATTTTTGACGTCAACAAACCATGAAGCTCTAACTATAAAATAAATTATTGTTTTCAAGTTTGAAAATTAATGAAGAATTCTATATTTTAAGTGCCTGAACAGAACCAGTTGTGACCTACATGTTTTGACAAAGTCAGACAAAGTTACAATCAGCAATGGAGGCATAATCATTTGTTTAAAAATGTGTTCTATTATTGATGATGAAAATAATTTGTTCATGCCAATGAGGTCTAATAAGCATACAGGTATTTGTATTGTGCTCTAATTTGGAAAAAAAAAAGTTTTGTCTAATTTCAGTTGGCAGTTAACTTTTTCTGAATATTAATACTTAAACACATTTTCCTGACCTTGACCTATTGTAGATTGTCCTAGAAATAGTTACTTCCGTTGGCTTATGTCTTAGCACTTTTAGAAACAAGTCATCTTTATATATTTGCTTTATTGGAATCACATTGGGGAAATCTGACCTGGTTGTCTCCCATGAGATGATGTTGCGTTATGAAAGGATTAACTCCCATTTTTAAAGCTATATTTAGATCCCTTTGTTTGGTTTGTACTTTAAGACGATGTCAAGCTTGTCAATTAAAACAAACACAGTGACCGATTTGTTTTGTTTTTTCAATTTCTTTAAATAACTATTTTAACAGAACTTTCATCTTTCTCAATCCTCCTTTTACACAGTTCAGACATTATGTCCTATATGAGATGAACTGTTAGGTGGTTCACATATCAGGCAGTTCGCGATACAGAATGTCCTCTACACGTATATTCTGAGACTAGTACCTTGACTATTCTAGAACAATTTTGATCAGTTTCAGATGGTAACCATCAAGAAAAACAAGTTCCATTTTTAACTTAAGAACTTAGAAGAGTCTTGTCTGTGTTTGGTAACAATCTTCAGATCTAATGATGATGAGAGAAGTAGAGAGATAGAGAGCAGGGACGGGCCACGGTGTTTCAATTCATTCCAATAGAACGAGTTTGTTGTTCCCAAGGAATAGTTGATTTCCACTAAATGACTTTTTAAAAGTTAACAAGTTTACTTTACCTTACTTTCCACTATAACAGTTTCAGTTCAAAAGAAATTACAGTGTACATGTTCCAAACATTATTCAATTCATGCATGCTAGTAGCTAATAGTTTTATATATATAAAGAGAACATGCTTAGGAATAGAATGATATAATAAACTCATGGCGGTAAAGAGAGGAAAGAGTCAAAAGTAGAAGGATCGGTGATTTTAATTTTTCTTATACAGCCCCATAAGTGGCTATTTAAATCCATATATACTTATATAGTGCCAAGTAGTCCCCACGATTAGTTCACTAACGACATCATGTCGTCTGTTCACTTTAATGAAGGAAGAATTGTTCAGTATTACCTCCAGAATGAGATTTCGTATTTCCTTTTCTTTCTGCCTCTCGAGCTCTTCCTTAGACATGGCTTCTTCTTTGCCTGGTTTGGACGTTGGCACTAGAAGGATAAAGTTGTAAAGTTTGTGTTTGTTTGGCAGAGTTGTTGAATTGCTGGAAAGGTTTCTTGTAGCTTCTTATCAATTCACGTCAAAGAATGCTCTTAAAATTTAAACACAAACCAGCGATGTAGGGAGAGAGATTATAAGACGTCGGATTAAAGATCTTAGTGTAAAACGTCCAAAGTTAGGAGCTGAAATAATTTGGTTGCAATTTCATGTAAAAAGAAAATTCGTAAATTATTTTCAGAGAATCAAAAAGGGCGCCTTTCTTTTTTTTAACATTATGTAGTATATGTTTGGTCATATTGTAAGACTCACTATCAAAAGTCATTCTTCATAGTACAGTAGAGGTAGCACGAAGTAAGGTCGTCTAAAGAAATGCTGGCTGGATAACATATAATGGACAGGCCTATCTCTTGATATCCTGCTAATCCCGAAAAGTGGAGGGAGTTGGTTAGTCACAGCACTCGAAAGTCACGGGACAGATGAGATGAGAGAAAGATTATATGTTTAGTTTCTTTTAATATATAATATATTCTACACATAGAAATGACTCGACTTACCATTTTTCTGAATGCAATTCATAGTTGAGTTTGTTGACTTGAAAAGAGGCCTATGTTGCTGAGTGTGTTATGTTTCAATCTGATGGACTTGAACCCAGTGTGTCCTCATCAAGATCACGATGTTTAAAGTTCATATTTTGAGCAGATGTAAACCTCTCCCCCCCCCCCTTTCCTAAATAGACTACATGGGTAGGACAGCAGACATGTCAACTTGTGGACATATTCATACCAGATATGTGTGTGTGTGTGTCTGTGTGTAGACAATCCTATTTAATGAAAGTCCGACCAGTCTAAAACATTGTTGTGTGTGTGTGTGTCTGTGTGTAGACAATCCTATTTAATGAAAGTCCGAGTAGTCTAAAACATTGTTGTGTGTGTTTGTGTGTAGACAATCCTATTTAATGAAAGTCCGAGCAGTCTAAAACATTGTTGTGTGTGTGTGTCTGTGTGTAGACAATCCTATTTAATGAAAGTCCGAGTAGTCTAAAACATTGTTGTGTGTGTGTGTGTGTCTGTGTGTAGACAATCCTATTTAATGAAAGTCCGAGTAGTCTAAAACATTGTTGTGTGTGTGTGTGTCTGTGTGTAGACAATCCTATTTAATGAAAGTCCGAGTAGTCTAAAACATTGTTGTGTGTGTGTGTGTGTCTGTGTGTAGACAATCCTATTTAATGAAAGTCCGAGTAGTCTAACATTAAAAACCCCGAGAGAACAAGACCAACATTTAGAAAAATATATTTAAAAAAAAAATGCCTCCATCATTACACTTCAAATATAATAAAATAATTTAAAAAAATTGTTGATTCAGTTCAGGTTTCGAACCCGTGACACTGTCAGCTGATTGATTGCCTTAATGTTTAACGTTCGCGTTTTCTGAATCGGCCAGCGACGATGACATATTTATGTTTTAATTTATTGGTATCTTTATTTTATGGACATATAAGTGTAACACTAGGCCTAAGTTCTGATTGAAAACTCATCAAAATATAAGCAACGCTTATAAACTTCAATAAAATTGAAGCCACTTTAAATGTACTGTTATCGCATAATTACGGTAATACGCCTGATCACGCCATGTTGGCACTGGGCTCTAGAAAAAGAAATGGACGGATGGAAAAAGAGAAAGAAGAAGAGAGACAATAAATGCAGAAATAAAAAGAAGATCAAGCAAAATAGAGAGACAGGGAGAGAAAGGGGAGAGACTGAGAGAGACGGTGACATTAGAAGAGACAGAGACGGTGACATTAGAAGAGACAGAGACGGTGACATTAGAAGAGACAGAGACGGTGACATTAGAAGAGACAGAGACGGTGACATTACAAGAGACAGAGACGGTGACATTAGAAGAGACAGAGACGGTGACATTATAAGAGACAGAGACGGTGACATTAGAAGAGACAGAGACGGTGACATTAGAAGAGACAGAGACGGTGACATTAGAAGAGACAGAGACGGTGACATTAGAAGAGACAGAGAGACAGAGACGTGACATTAGAAGAGACAGAGACGGTGACATTACAAGAGACAGAGACGGTGACATTATAAGAGACAGAGACGGTGACATTATAAGAGACAGAGACGGTGACATTAGAAGAGACAGAGACGGTGACATTAGAAGAGACAGAGACGGTGACATTAGAAGAGACAGAGACGGTGATATTAGAAGAGACAGAGACGGTGACATTAGAAGAGACAGAGACGGTGACATTAGAAGAGACAGAGACGGTGACATTATAAGAGACAGAGAGACAGAGACGGTGACATTAGAAGAGACAGAGACGGTGACATTACAAGAGACAGAGACGGTGACATTAGAAGAGACAGAGACGGTGACATTATAAGAGACAGAGACGGTGACATTAGAAGAGACAGAGACGGTGACATTAGAAGAGACAGAGACGGTGACATTAGAAGAGACAGAGACGGTGATATTAGAAGAGACAGAGACGGTGACATTAGAAGAGACAGAGACGGTGACATTAGAAGAGACAGAGACGGTGACATTAGAAGAGACAGAGACGGTGACATTATAAGAGACAGAGATGGTGACATTAGAAGAGACAGAGACGGTGACATTAGAAGACACAGAGAGACAGAGACGGTGACATTAGAAGAGACAGAGAGATAGAGACGGTGACATTAGAAGAGACAGAGAGACAGAGACGGTGACATTAGAAGAGACAGAGAGACAGAGACGGTGACATTAGAAGAGACACAGAGAGACGATGACAGAATGAGAGACAGACAGACAGACAGAGAGGACTGAATAGTTAGATACATTAAGACGTGAGACTAAAATACATATTAACAACATAAAAAATCATCAATGAAATATTTATTTCTCTATTATCAGTGCACAGCAGTTGCTTCTCTGTGCGCCAAATTAAAGATCAATTCTCCTCACAGGAGATGGCTTGCCACGGGATTTGAAATCGGCATCTTAGGTTGCAGTCCACTCGACATTTTCTCTTTGAACTATTTTACTGCATTTTTGATCTAAGGAAACGTTCTTCTGTCTGGGAAGGTAGCACGGTGAACACAAAATGTGAACGAAATAAATTCAAGAAACAAATGCAGATTCCATTTATTGTTTCGTTTATTTGGTAATATAAAAAACAAACAAGTTAATTAGAAACTTAGTTGATGTAATGTTATTATGTAAAAAATGTGTACAACAAACAGTTATGAGACCATGACATTTCATATACTCACAATTCTATCACGTGATTGACGAAAAACTAACAACCAATTCGTCTTGGATTCTGAAGATACTCAAAAAACTCAATAAAGTCAAAGACAAAATGTTGGAATTTGCACATGATCACACCATACTATTGCATTCACTGCACACAGCAAGTCTTTTGAATAATGTTAAACAAAATCTTCTTTCAGATCTTTTAGCCTGCGTACAAAATAAATAGTCAAACAACTACCTTCAATTTATTGCAGCGTTAACTAGATGTTTTGGGGGAATATTGAAAACTCAAGAGGCAACACTTAGTACTTGGGATGTGCATTGGATGGGGCGCCTCTCATGTTTGGGAGATGAACGAGTGCCACATTATGTCAATATGTTTTCTAG
>JAZGLO010001061.1:0-15000 GCA_036873155.1 Biomphalaria sudanica
ATGAATTATTCTAACACAGCGGTTCTCAACCTTTTAAGCTCGGCGACCCCTTACAATCAGCCAGTTGAATTATTCTAACAGTAATCTAACATAAATCAAACCTAGAAGATGCCTGCCAATCTAGTTATTTTCTTGTGTTTCTCTTGAAGTACACGAATGAAAGCGTTATTTACAATACAATAAAAAAAAATGGCCTTCACTCTGTTAATTTTGCGTACTCTTTCTTGTAAATCTTCATGAAATTCATATAAATCTAACACGATAAAAGTTATTTTCATTTGAATGTCTATGAAAAATACATAAAATTAGATTTGCAATGCAGAGAAGAGCCTTGCTAAAGAAAATATCTGATTTATTCCGTCACCTAAAAAGAATACATTGCCGGAATGAAATGATAACTGACATCTTTTAAAAAGATGTGTATACAAAGACCTCCTTATCATATCAATATTTTCATGTTCCCCAGATGTGAATTTTGACATAAATGTCTTCTAACTCTATAGCTTTAGTGTTTATGATCTGCTAAATATAACTAGGACTTCTTGCTCTCAAGATTTAAAGTTAAAGATCTGAGCTAAATATAACTAGGACTTCTTGCGCTCAAGATTTAAAGTTAAAGATCTGTGCTAAATATAACTAGGAGTTCTTGCTCTCAAGATTTAAAGTTAAAGATCTGTGCTAAATATAACTACGATTTCTTGCTCTCAAGATTTAAAGTTAAAGATCTGTGCTAAATATAACTACGATTTCTTGCTCTCAAGATTTAAAGTTAAAGATCTGTGCTAAATAAAACTAGGATTTCTTGCTCTCAAGATTTAAAGTTAAAGATCTGTGCTAAATATAACTACGATTTCTTGCTCACAAGATTTAAAGTTAAAGATCTGTGCTAAATATAACTACGATTTCTTGCTCTTAAGATTTAAAGTTAAAGATCTGTGCTAAATATAACTACGATTTCTTGCTCTCAAGATTTAAAGTTAAAGATCTGTGCTAAATATAACTACGATTTCTTGCTCTCAAGATTTAAAGTTAAAGATCTGTGCTAAATATAACTACGATTTCTTGCTCTCAAGATTTAAAGTTAAAGATCTGTGCTAAAAATAACTACGATTTCTTGCTCTCAAGATTTAAAGTTAAAGATCTGTGCTAAATATAACTACGATTTCTTGCTCTTAAGATTTAAAGTAAAAGATCTGTGCTAAAAATAACTACGATTTCTTGCTCTCAAGATTTAAAGTTAGATCTGTGCTAAATATAACTACGATTTCTTGCTCTTAAGATTTAAAGTTAAAGATCTGTGTTAAATATAACTACGATTTCTTGCTCTCAAGATTTAAAGTTAAAGATCTGTGCTAAATATAACTACGATTTCTTGCTCTCAAGATTTAAAGTTAAAGATCTGTGTTAAATATAACTACGATTTCTTGCTCTCAAGATTTAAAGTTAAAGATCTGTGCTAAATATAACTACGATTTCTTGCTCTCAAGATTTAAAGTTAAAGATCTGTGCTAAATATAACTACGATTTCTTGCTCTCAAGATTTAAAGTTAAAGATCTGTGCTAAATATAACTACGATTTCTTGCTCTTAAGATTTAAAGTTAAAGATCTGTGCTAAATATAACTACGATTTCTTGCTCTCAAGATTTAAAGTTAAAGATCTGTGCTAAATATAACTACGATTTCTTGCTCTCAAGATTTAAAGTTAAAGATCTGTGCTAAATATAACTACGATTTCTTGCTCTCAAGATTTAAAGTTAAAGATCTGTGCTAAAAATAACTACGATTTCTTGCTCTCAAGATTTAAAGTTAAAGATCTGTGCTAAATATAACTACGATTTCTTGCTCTTAAGATTTAAAGTAAAAGATCTGTGCTAAAAATAACTACGATTTCTTGCTCTCAAGATTTAAAGTTAGATCTGTGCTAAATATAACTACGATTTCTTGCTCTTAAGATTTAAAGTTAAAGATCTGTGCTAAATATAACTACGATTTCTTGCTCTCAAGATTTAAAGTTAAAGATCTGTGCTAAATATAACTACGATTTCTTGCTCTCAAGATTTAAAGTTAAAGATCTGTGTTAAATATAACTACGATTTCTTGCTCTCAAGATTTAAAGTTAAAGATCTGTGCTAAATATAACTACGATTTCTTGCTCTCAAGATTTAAAGTTAAAGATCTGTGCTAAATATAACTACGATTTCTTGCTCTCAAGATTTAAAGTTAAAGATCTGTGCTAAATATAACTACGATTTCTTGCTCTCAAGATTTAAAGTTAAAGATCTGTGCTAAATATAACTACGATTTCTTGCTCTCAAGATTTAAAGTTAAAGATCTGTGCTAAATATAACTACGATTTCTTGCTCTCAAGATTTAAAGTTAAAGATCTGTGCTAAATATAACTACGATTTCTTGCTCTCAAGATTTAAAGTTAAAGATCTGTGCTAAAAATAACTACGATTTCTTGCTCTCAAGATTTAAAGTTAAAGATCTGTGCTAAATATAACTACGATTTCTTGCTCTTAAGATTTAAAGTAAAAGATCTGTGCTAAAAATAACTACGATTTCTTGCTCTCAAGATATAAAGTTAGATCTGTGCTAAATATAACTACGATTTCTTGCTCTTAAGATTTAAAGTTAAAGATCTGTGCTAAATATAACTACGATTTCTTGCTCTCAAGATTTAAAGTTAAAGATCTGTGCTAAATATAACTACGATTTCTTGCTCTCAAGATTTAAAGTTAAAGATCTGTGTTAAATATAACTACGATTTCTTGCTCTCAAGATTTAAAGTTAAAGATCTGTGCTAAATATAACTACGATTTCTTGCTCTCAAGATTTAAAGTTAAAGATCTGTGCTAAATATAACTACGATTTCTTGCTCTTAAGATTTAAAGTTAAAGATCTGTGCTAAATATAACTACGATTTCTTGCTCTCAAGATTTAAAGTTAAAGATCTGTGCTAAATATAACTACGATTTCTTGCTCTCAAGATTTAAAGTTAAAGATCTGTGTTAAATATAACTACGATTTCTTGCTCTCAAGATTTAAAGTTAAAGATCTGTGCTAAATATAACTACGATTTCTTGCTCTCAAGATTTAAAGTTAAAGATCTGTGCTAAATATAACTACGATTTCTTGCTCTCAAGATTTAAAGTTAAAGATCTGTGCTAAATATAACTACGATTTCTTGCTCTCAAGATTTAAAGTTAAAGATCTGTGCTAAAAATAACTACGATTTCTTGCTCTCAAGATTTAAAGTTAAAGATCTGTGATAAATACAACTACGATTTCTTGCTCTCAAGATTTAAAGTTAAAGATCTGTGCTAAATATAACTACGATTTCTTGCTCTCAAGATTTAAAGTTAAAGATCTGTGCTAAAAATAACTACGATTTCTTGCTCTCAAGATATAAAGTTAGATCTGTGCTAAATATAACTACGATTTCTTGCTCTCAAGATTTAAAGTTAAAGATCTGTGCTAAAAATAACTACGATTTCTTGCTCTCAAGATTTAAAGTTAAAGATCTGTGATAAATACAACTACGATTTCTTGCTCTCAAGATTTAAAGTTAAAGATCTGTGCTAAATATAACTACGATTTCTTGCTCTCAAGATTTAAAGTTAAAGATCTGTGCTAAATATGTATATATTGCTGAAGATAGTAATCTATAATATAAATCTAATTGCCCTGAATGGTTCACTCACCACTCAGCTAATTCTCCCACTTGAGGTGTACGAAAAATAGGAAATTTTCACCTGTTATTAACTTACCTTGTTCCTTGTGCCTAGAATAACTTAGCCATTTTCAATATAGAAACCGCAGCAAACTAAACCTATCTTTCAGTAAAACATCACCTACAGACAACATAAATGCAAAAAAACAACAACTCAATGAACCACCAGCACATAGGACGTGATTATCTTCTCTTTCGAACTAATGTCTGTAATTTATAAGATACGATTAACAGTCATTTGAAGATTTGAAGAAAAAAACAACAAACCAACCGATTTTGCACACTTTCTACAATACCTCTATTCAAGTCAAAACTTCATGGAAGGTTTGGTAGGTGGGTGAGCAAAACCTTAATGCTGATGTCATTGGAAGTATTCAATAAAAAAAAACATGGCATAGTCAGCCGTAGTGTACACATTGCTAATTTTTAAATATTAAATTTAAATCTGCCTAAAGTTTATTGATAGTTACCTAAGCTTTGCTTATATTTTTACGTAGATCTATTGTAGATTACATCTAGATTCAGATCTAGAAGTAGGTTTTTATTAAGATTTAGATCTTTACTAGATGTTAAGAGTTCTAAATCAGAAGTCTAGGTCTAGTACTGAAACTACTTCTCCTTCGGTGTGAAAAATCGTCTTTGTATCTTTTAAGAGAGAACCTACATGTAATAGCACAAATTTGATGTTAAATCTAATGATACAAATTTCCTATCAACTTTCTAAAATAACACCAGTTCTAAATTTAAGTTTGTAGCCAATTAACACTTCATTTAGCACTATATTTAGCACAAGCTTGACAATCCATGGAAGGTTTTAAGTTGATAAACTAAGAAGTGAGGTCTGACTGAGCAATGTTGAGAAGAATGGCTTGTTGACTTAAGTCTATCTAGTGTAGTAGGCCTATGTCTCTCGTTTTGTACTGAAGTTTATAGGTTCTTTTAAATTCTACTAGAGACACAGTCTGACTGAACGGATGGTAAGGTCTTCGATTCCGAAGATAAAGGATGAGTGCAGCCTTTCACATGGCCAAGCAAACCCAGTTGCGACCTGCATATTTTCCCACATCGGATGTAGACAAAGCCGTTGTCCGGCGTGGTTTATTTAGGTTTTCTTTAGGTCTTTGCCTGTCTTCTATAAGGGCTTTTCTTTAGGCCTCATGTGTGGCCTTCGTGACAGCTCTCCAACCGTCTCTTTCCGAGTTGTACCTGTAAGATGTACCTGTGAGTTGTACCAGTGAGTTGTACCTGTGAGTTGTACCTGTGAATAGTACCAGTGAGTAGTACCAGTGAGTAGTACCAGTGAGTTGTACCTGTGAGTTGTACCTGTGAGTAGTACAAGTGAGTTGTACCTGTGAGTTGTACCTGTGAGTTGTTTTACTTCTTTGTTTTTCTTGTTCCACGAACAACTGGTGCACACAAATCATTGTCTCTATCTCCTTGTGTCTCTCTCTCCTTGTGTGTCTCTCTCTCCTTGTGTGTCTCTCTCTCCTTGTGTGTCTCTCTCTCTCCTTGTGTGTCTCTCTCTCCTTGTGTGTCTCTCTCTCCTTGTGTATCCCTCTCTCCTTGTGTGTCTCTCTCTCCTTGTGTGTCTCTCTCTCCTTGTGTGTCTCTCTCTCCTTGTGTGTGTCTCTCTCCTTGTGTGTCTCTCTCTCCTTGTGTGTCTCTCTCTCCTTGTGTGTCTCTCTCTCCTTGTATGTCTCTCTCTCCTTGTGTGTCTCTCTCTCCTTGTGTGTCTCTCTCTCCTTGTGTGTCTCTCTCTCCTTGTGTGTCTCTCTCTCCTTGTGTGTCTCTCTCTCCTTGTGTGTCTCTCTCTCCTTGTGTGTCTCTCTCCTTGTGTCTCTCTCTCTCCTTGTGTGTCTCTCTCTCCTTGTGTGTCTCTCTCCTTGTGTCTCTCTCTCTCCTTGTGTGTCTCTCTCTCCTTGCGTGTCTCTCTCTCCTTGTGTGTCTCTCTCTCCTTGTGTGTCTCTCTCTCCTTGTGTGTCTCTCTCTCCTTGTGTCTCTCATTCTCCTTGTGTGTCTCTCTCTCCGTGTGTGTCTCTCTCTCCTTGTGTGTCTCTCTCTCCTTGTGTGTCTCTCTCTCCTGCTTTCTTGTGTCTTCTACTTTCTTTCTTCTCTTTTCTTCTCATATTGTCTCTCTCCTGCTCTTTTTCATCCTACACACACTTACACATATACATTTTTAAAAGAGAGGGAACTGATCTCATATATTCAGATTTCTTCCGGGTTTCTAGGATCAATCTTCATATTTAAGTGATTCATTAGTATGAACCTGTCCATAAATCACACTGGAGATTTTGTGGCTACTCATAGATTGCCATTTATAACTTTGGACCGAAACCTCCTCAGGGAAATATTCTTCACGAGTCTATCTCTCTCTCCCGCCCTCATATTGCACCCTCTATTTCTCTACCTTCCTATCTTTCTTAAGATTTTTCTCTCACCCCCCTCCTCTCTTAGACACTAACCGCCAAATAGACACCAAACCACTGGCAGAAACTATCTTTAAACAAGAATTAATGCCCTTATTAGATCTTAGATTTGCCTTCGCAATTATTGAAGTCCTGAATCTTTGTCCCATACGCCCCAATTCCATTTTTCAAAACAACATTTCGTAAACAAAGTTGGGAGTGAGTCATGGCGTGATATTTCATTTCACAGGCTCATCTCACTGGAATCAAAGGGATTCAATGACGTTTTAGCCCATTACGCTCTGAATGATTTGATTCAGGTTTGGCCGATTAGTCTAAGAGTGATTCAGTGACCGTTCAACTCATTAGATTCTGGGATGATTCAGATTTAAGATTACATTATTATGATTCAACAGTCTCGAAGCAAATGAATTAAATAGAATCATTTGAGAAACAGTCAAATGAGATTTGGAGAACTTAAGCTTTGGCAAAGAAAGGTCACAAGGAATTTAAGACGTCTGTCTTTCGCTCAAGCTCAACATCCTACATTTTACTTTGTGAAAGTTCCATCTTTTTTTTTTTGGTCATAAATTTTGAATAAGTGTATTTTACTTTAAATGTTCCCATCTTGACAGTTGCTAAGTTAGTGGTGTATTTTACGTTGTATGTTCCCATCTTGATAGTTGATAAGTTAGTGGTGTATTTTACGTTGTATGTTCCCATCTTGATAGTTGATAAGTTAGTGGTGTATTTTACGTTGTTATGTTCCCATCTTGATAGTTGATAAGTTACTGGTGTATTTTACGTTGTATGTTCCCATCTTGATAGTTGATAAGTTAGTGGTGTATTTTACGTTGTTATGTTCCCATCTTGATAGTTGATAAGTTAGTGGTGTATTTTACGTTGTATGTTCCCATCTTGATAGTTGATAAGTTAGTGGTGTATTTTACGTTGTTATGTTCCCATCTTGATAGTTGATAAGTTAGTGGTGTATTTTACGTTGTATGTTCCCATCTTGATAGTTGATAAGTTAGTGGTGTATTTTACGTTGTATGTTCCCATCTTGATAGTTGATAAGTTAGTGGTGTATTTTACGTTGTTATGTTCCCATCTTGATAGTTGATAAGTTAGTGGTGTATTTTACGTTGTATGTTCCCATCTTGATAGTTGATAAGTTAGTGGTGTATTTTACGTTGTTATGTTCCCATCTTGATAGTTGATAAGTTAGTGGTGTATTTTACGTTGTTATGTTCCCATCTTGATAGTTGATAAGTTAGTGGTGTATTTTACGTTGTATGTTCCCATCTTGATAGTTGATAAGTTAGTGGTGTATTTTACGTTGTATGTTCCCATCTTGATAGTTGATAAGTTAGTGGTGTATTTTACGTTGTTATGTTCCCATCTTGATAGTTGATAAGTTAGTGGTGTATTTTACGTTGTATGTTCCCATCTTGATAGTTGATAAGTTAGTGGTGTATTTTACGTTGTTATGTTCCCATCTTGATAGTTGATAAGTTAGTGGTGTATTTTACGTTGTATGTTCCCATCTTGATAGTTGATAAGTTAGTGGTGTATTTTACGTTGTTATGTTCCCATCTTGATAGTTGATAAGTTAGTGGTGTATTTTACGTTGTATGTTCCCATCTTGATAGTTGATAAGTTAGTGGTGTATTTTACGTTGTTATGTTCCCATTTGATAGTTGATAAGTTAGTGGTGTATTTTACGTTGTATGTTTCCATCTTGATAGTCGATAATTAGTGGTGTATTTTACGTTGTTACGTTCCCATCTTGATAGTTGATAAGTTAGTGGTGTATTTTACGTTGTTATGTTCCCATCTTGATAGTTGATAAGTTAGTGGTGTATTTTACGTTGTTATGTTCCCATCTTAATAGTTGATAAGTTAGTGGTGTATTTTACGATATTATGTTCCCATCTTGATAGTTGATAAGTTAGTGGTGTATTTTACGTTGTATGTTCCCATCTTGATAGTTGATAAGTTAGTGGTGTATTTTACGTTGTTATGTTCCCATCTTAATAGTTGATAAGTTAGTGGTGTATTTTACGTTGTTATGTTCCCATCTTAATAGTTGATAAGTTAGTGGTGTATTTTACGTTGTTATGTTCCCATCTTGATAGTTGATAAGTTAGTGGTGTATTTTACGTTGTTATGTTCCCATCTTGATAGTTGATAAGTTAGTGGTGTATTTTACGTTGTTATGTTCCCATCTTGATAGTTGATAAGCTAGTGGTGTATTTTACGTTGTTATGTTCCCATCTTGATAGTTGATAAGTTAGTGGTGTATTTTACGTTGTATGTTCCCATCTTGATAGTTGATAAGTTAGTGGTGTATTTTACGTTGTTATGTTCCCATCTTGATAGTTGATAAGTTAGTGGTGTATTTTACGTTGTTCTGTTCCCATCTTGATAGTTGATAAGTTAGTGGTGTATTTAAGTTGTATGTTCCCATCTTGATAGTTGATAAGTTAGTGGTGTATTTTACGTTGTTATGTTCCCATCTTGATAGTTGATAAGTTAGTGGTGTGTTTTATGTTGTTATGGGCATCGGGCAGAGTAGGAGCCCTGGACCATCGAGGCAACCGAATGACAGTCTAGCGCGCATACCGCACGACCAGTGTAATAATTTTGTCAACAAAACGTAATCATGACTACTTAGGCCAGTAGACTATACCATTTGACTTTAATGGTGTTTAGAATTTTGTTCTAGTTGGGTCTCGTTTTTCCATAAAAAGCTACGAGTTTCGGGCCTTTGGAGTACACAGACCAAAGGATGGGGACTCGCGCTAGCGCTCCCTTGATCTCAGACATACCACATGCTTCACTACAGTCAAGAAGGACATTAAGACATCTCTTCAAAACGAATTCAGATTTGTTACCAATCTGAGATCAACTCACTTCGTCTGTCTATTTGGTACACATTTTGTACACGTTAGTTCTCCCACTTCCCGTTCTCGAATCAAGTGGAAACTTGACACAATTATTCTTTGTCCCTGACAAAATATGAATCAATCGAAAATTGACCTATTAATTAATTAATTATTGGTAACTTTTTTTTATATATAATTTTTTTTTTAGTATTGAGAAGTGTGGTTATAAATGTGCAGTTTTTCCCCTTAAAATTGCTATGTTTTTTTAAAGAATTTTTAAATATTTTGGTTGTTTACATATGAACTTCCCCTTACATTATGTTCGTTGACATAAACTAAACTAATAATAATGACTAATATTATTATATTATAATTTTTTCGCTTATATGTTAGTAGGCATTCATAATCGTTTTATATTCGCCAGTATATTTAATCTACTAGGTATTCATAATCTTATTATTTTGTTTCAATTATCGCTATTTTTCTAAACTATTGTTTTCTATAACGCATTTCTATGCAGCATTTAGTTCTAGTCCTTCTGGTTGTAGGGACAGATGGTCTTACCAAGCTAAACAAAAAAATCAACAACCTTGATCTATTTTCGGATTTCTGGGCGAAAAAAAAAAGCCGCCATTTTATTTTCTATATTTGTGGTGCATGTGTGTATGTATGAGAAGAATCACAATTTATTACTCACAGGATCAAATGAAGTCCGCCACGCGGTCTACAACAGGCTGGCCTGGACAGACTAGGTCAGTGGATGTTGCCATGTGTCAATCAATTGAACAAGTTCCTTCTGTTGTTCAATGCTCGGTAACTAACACAAAATAGGCAAAGGAGAGAGAGAGAGAGTGCAAGGGAGAGAAAGAAAAAGAGAGAGGGGGAGAGAAGGAGAGAAAGAGAGAAAGGGAGAGAAAAAGAAAGAGAAAGAAAGAGAGTGAGAGAAAAAAAAAGTGAGAGTGATCGTCCCTGCGATGTGTTTCTCAAGCATTGAAAGCAAAAACTAAAGAAGCATTTTTATAGAGTGGAACAAGGATCTATTTATTATTCAGACTCTTATTTAGGACATAGGTGATTAGGTCAGACCTAAAACCAAATAGGACACAGTGAAGGTCAGATGTGAAAAAGAAAAGTGTGCACGTTCCCACTAGCAGATTTTACCTTATTGCGTTTTAGATCTAGATGTAACGTCACCACGTCGTAGGATAAGACGTATAATATCCAGTGACTTGTTGGCTTATATACTTGTTGGCTCTAAAGTTAAAGTTGAGGTTTTAACCAAATTTTATAGGGTGTATTGTACAAAGTATATCCCATACCTTACATTTTGCTCTATCTATTGTAGTAAGTATATTCTATACCTTATATCAGTGTTTTATTTTGTAACAAAAATAGGTGCCGGTACTCATTTATGGATTCGCTTATTTATAACTACTAATAACTTACTAATAAACATTAAAATACAAGAAAAGTTTTCATTTTCCCTCAAATTTAAAAAGTTGCCCGTACGCCTTACCGGTGCGTAACGTCACAAAGAAAGCACTGCCTTATATTATGTAACGTCTGTTGTACAAAGTATATTCTAGACCTTATATTATGTAACGTCTGTTGTACAAAGTATATTCTAGACCTTATATTATGTAACGTCTGTTGTACAAAGTATATTCTAGACCTTATATTATGTAACGTCTGTTGTACAAAGTATATTCTAGACCTTATATTATGTAACGTCTGTTGTACAAAGTATATTCTAGACCTTATATTATGTAACGTCTGTTGTACAAAGTATATTCTAGACCTTATATTATGTAACATCTGTTGTACAAAGTATATTCTAGACCTTATATTATGTAACGTCTGTTGTACAAAGTATATTCTAGACCTTATATTATGTAACGTCTGTTGTACAAAGTATATTCTAGACCTTATATTATGTAACGTCTGTTGTACAAAGTATATTCTAGACCTTATATTATCTAACGTCTGTTGTACAAAGTATATTCTAGACCTTATATTATGTAACGTCTGTTGTACAAAGTATATTCTAGACCTTATATTATGTAACGTCTGTTGTACAAAGTATATTCTAGACCTTATATTATGTAACGTCTGTTGTACAAAGTATATTCTAGACCTTATATTATGTAACGTCTGTTGTACAAAGTATATTCTAGACCTTATATTATCTAACGTCTGTTGTACAAAGTATATTCTAGACCTTATATTATCTAACGTCTGTTGTACAAAGTATATTCTAGACCTTATATTATGTAACGTCTGTTGTACAAAGTATATTCTAGACCTTATATTATGTAACGTCTGTTGTACAAAGTATATTCTAGACCTTATATTATGTAACGTCTGTTGTACAAAGTATATTCTAGACCTTATATTATGTAACGTCTGTTGTACAAAGTATATTCTAGACCTTATATTATGTAACGTCTGTTGTACAAAGTATATTCTAGACCTTATATTATGTAACGTCTGTTGTACAAAGTATATTCTAGACTTTATATTATGTAACGTCTGTTGAACAAAGTATATTCTAGACCTTATATTATGTAACGTCTGTTGTACAAAGTATATTCTAGACCTTATATTATGTAACGTCTGTTGTACAAAGTATATTCTATACCTTATATTATGTAACGTCTGTTGTACAAAGTATATTCTATACCTTATATTATGTAACATCTATCTTATCTTATCTTATATATTACAGACGTAACTTCAAAAAAAAAAAAAAGAAGATATTTACGTCCCACGCATTTCGTGCGTCAATCTAGTCATGCACATATATCAATGACTTCAACTCTGCTAAGTCGTTAGTTTCCTGGCTCAGTCATGCACATATATCAATGACTTCAACTCTGCTAAGTCGTTGGTTTCCTGGCTCAGTCATGCACATATATCAATGACTTCAACTCTGCTAAGTCGTTGGTTTCCTGGCTCAGTCATGCACATATATCAATGACTTCAACTCTGCTAAGTCGTCGGTTTCCTGGCTCAGTCATGCACATATATCAATGACTTCAACTCTGCTAAGTCGTTGGTTTCCTGGCTCAGTCATGCACATATATCAATGACTTCAACTCTGCTAAGTCGTTGGTTTCCTGGCTCAGTCATGCACATATATCAATGACTTCAACTCTGCTAAGTCGTTGGTTTCCTGGCTCAGTCATGCACATATATCAATGACTTCAACTCTGCTAAGTCGTTGGTTTCCTGGCTCAGTCATGCACATATATCAATGACTTCAACTCTGCTAAGTCGTTGGTTTCCTCGCTCAGTCATGCACATATATCAATGACTTCAACTCTGCTAAGTCGTTGGTTTCCTGGCTCAGTCATGCACATATATCAATGACTTCAACTCTGCTAAGTCGTTGGTTTCCTGGCTCAGTCATGCACATATATCAATGACTTCAACTCTGCTAAGTCGTTGGTTTCCTGGCTCAGTCATGCACATATATCAATGACTTCAACTCTGCTAAGTCGTTGGTTTCCTGGCTCAGTCATGCACATATATCAATGACTTCAACTCTGCTAAGTCGTTGGTTTCCTGGCTCAGTCATGCACATATATCAATGACTTCAACTCTGCTAAGTCGTTGGTTTCCTGGCTCAGTCATGCACATATATCAATGACTTCAACTCTGCTAAGTCGTTGGTTTCCTGGCTCAGTCATGCACATATATCAATGACTTCAACTCTGCTAAGTCGTTGGTTTCCTCGCTCAGTCATGCACATATATCAATGACTTCAACTCTGCTAAGTCGTTGGTTTCCTGGCTCAGTCATGCACATATATCAATGACTTCAACTCTGCTAAGTCGTTGGTTTCCTGGCTCAGTCATGCACATATATCAATGACTTCAACTCTGCTAAGTCGTTGGTTTCCTGGCTCAGTCATGCACATATATCAATGACTTCAACTCTGCTAAGTCGTTGGTTTCCTGGCTCAGTCATGCACATATATCAATGACTTCAACTCTGCTAAGTCGTTGGTTTCCTCGCTCAGTCATGCACATATATCAATGACTTCAACTCTGCTAAGTCGTTGGTTTCCTGGCTCAGTCATGCACATATATCAATGACTTCAACTCTGCTAAGTCGTTGGTTTCCTGGCTCAGTCATGCACATATATCAATGACTTCAACTCTGCTAAGTCGTTGGTTTCCTCGCTCAGTCATGCACATATATCAATGACTTCAACTCTGCTAAGTCGTTGGTTTCCTGGCTCAGTCATGCACATATATCAATGACTTCAACTCTGCTAAGTCGTTGGTTTCCTGGCTCAGTCATGCACATATATCAATGACTTCAACTCTGCTAAGTCGTTGGTTTCCTGGCTCAATCAGGCAACATATTCCATTCTCTAATGGCACTAGAGAAGAAGGAGCACTTGTACGAATTTGTTCTAGCGTATGGAATAAGAAATGTGCCTCTATCTTTGTGTCTATATGAGTATTTCATTAGGCTTTGTTTTTCTATTTGTATGGTTCAGTGTTTGATGTATTATAGCTACTTTTCTTTTTATTCTTCTGTCCTGAAGTACAAAGTATATCCAATACCAATATTATGTAACGTCTATTGTACATAGTATAACCTATACTTTATATTATGTAACATCTATTGTACAAAGTATAAAATATATCATTATTTATCATACAACGAATATTATAGAACGTCTATTATAGAACGTCTATTATAGAACGTATATTATAGAACGAATATTATAGAACGTCTATTATAGAACGTATATTATAGAACGAATATTATAGAACGTCTATTATAGAACGTCTATTATAGAACGTATATTATAGAACGAATATTATAGAACGTCTATTATAGAACGTATATTATAGAACGAATATTATAGAACGTCTATTATAGAACGTCTATTATAGAACGTCTATTATAGAACGTCTATTATAGAACGTCTATTATAGAACGTCTATTATAGAACGTATGTTATAGAACGTATATTATAGAACGTATATTATAGAACGTCTATTATAGAACGTTTATTATAGAACGTGTATTATAGAACGTATATTATAGAACGTATATTATAGAACGTCTATTATAGAACGTATATTATAGAACGTATATTATAGAACGTCTATTATAGAACGTATATTATAGAACGCATATTATAGAACGTATATTATAGAACGTCTATTATAGAACGTCTATTATAGAACGTCTATTATAGAACGTCTATTATAGAACGTATATTATAGAACGTCTATTATAGAACGTCTATTATAGAACGTCTATTATAGAACGTCTATTATAGAACGTATATTATAGAACGTATATTATAGAACGTCTATTATAGAACGTCTATTATAGAACGTCTATTATAGAACGTATATTATAGTACGTATATTATAGAACGTATATTATAGAACGTATATTATAGAACGTATATTATAGAACGTATATTATAGAACGTATATTATAGAACGTATATTATTGAACGTATATTATAGAACGTATATTATAGAACGTATATTATAGAACGTATATTATAGAACGTATATTATAGAACGTCTATTATAGAACGTATATTATAGAACGTATATTATAGAACGTATATTATAGAACGTATATTATAGAACGAGTAACAAACGTGATAATACTCAACATATATTTTCATTTACTGCAAATGAAAGGTCCCAACTATTACAATGCAAATTTTCATAAACATATATATCGTATAACATATATCAAACAATGTATTTTATATTACACAAGTTCCTAGCCTACATTACATTTAAACAACACATAGGATATTCTGTTCAAGAAATTATATCATTTACCAAAGTATAATGATCAAAGTAAGCTTGAAACAGATTTGTGCGCACTGAAGCACTGAGTGCAGAAGATGATACTACAGAGTGCTACAAATCACTCGATTAAAGGGATCTCATAAATATATTCCCTCCCACCCTCTCTCTCTCT
>JAZGLO010001061.1:20000-36947 GCA_036873155.1 Biomphalaria sudanica
GTCTTTACTTTGCTCTTACAAATGTCTTTTCTTTGCCCCAACAAATGCCTTTACTTTGCTCTAACAAATGTCTTTACTTTGCCCCAACAAATGTCTTTACTTTGCCCCAACAAATGTCTTTACTTTGCCCCAACAAATGCCTTTACTTTGCCCGAACAAATGTCTAAAATTTGCTCTAACAAATGCCTTTACTTTGCCCCAACAACCGCCTTTACTTTGCCCCAACAACCGCCTTTACTTTGCCCCAACATATACCTTAAGTTTGCCAAACAACCCAACAACCGCCTTTACATTGCCCAACAAATACCTTTACTTTGCCCCAACAACCGCCTTTACTTTGCCCCAACAATTGCCTTTACTTTGCCCCAACAAATGCCTTTACTTTGCTTCAACAACCGCTTTTACTTTGCCCCAACAATTGCCTTTACTTTGGCCCAACAAATACCTTTACTTTGCCCCAACAATTGCCTTTACTTTGGCCCAACAAATGCCTTTACTTTGCCTCAACAACCGCTTTTACTTTGCCCCAACAATTGCCTTTACTTTGGCCCAACAAATACCTTTACTTTTGCCCCAACAATTGCCTTTACTTTGGCCCAACAAATACCTTTACTTTGCCCCAACAACCGCCTTTACTTTGCTCTAACAAATGTCTTTACTTTGCCCGAACAAATGTCTAAAATTTGCTCTAACAAATGCCTTTACTTTGCCCCAACAACCGCCTTTACTTTGCCCCAACAACCGCCTTTACTTTGCCCCAACATATACCTTAAGTTTGCCAAACAACCCAACAACCGCCTTTACATTGCCCAACAAATACCTTTACTTTGCCCCAACAACCGCCTTTACTTTGCCCCAACAATTGCCTTTACTTTGCCCCAACAAATGCCTTTACTTTGCTTCAACAACCGCTTTTACTTTGCCCCAACAATTGCCTTTACTTTGGCCCAACAAATACCTTTACTTTGCCTCAACAATTGCCTTTACTTTGGCCCAACAAATGCCTTTACTTTGCCTCAACAACCGCTTTTACTTTGCCCCAACAATTGCCTTTACTTTGGCCCAACAAATACCTTTACTTTTGCCCCAACAATTGCCTTTACTTTGGCCCAACAAATACCTTTACTTTGCCCCAACAACCGCCTTTACTTTGCTCTAACAAATGTCTTTACTTTGCCCTAACAAATGTCTTTACTTTGCCTTAACAAATGTCTTTACTTTGCCCTAACAAATATCTTTATTTCGCCCCAACAAATATCTTTATTTCGCCCTAACAAATGTCTCTACTTTTGGTCACAACAAAGTCCATTTGTCTATTAGAGTTGAGCGTCCCGAATAAAATCGGAATTTTAAAATCCTAGTCTTCACTGGAATTCGAACGCCAGACCCTAACGCTTCACCACTCAGTCACAAGAGTATTCTTTTTTTCCTTCACTGGCTTTCTTCAAGACCAAATGTAAACATGCTTTTAAAAAAAATATTTTACTTGTTTTAACTAAGTTTATACTGTAAATAAGAACAATATAAAACTTGCTTTAAAAAATACAAAGCTTATATGAAGTCTAATTGTATCTATTATAATTATTTTAGATCTGTCATGTGGAGCTGATATAGACATAATAAATCTGTGAGATTAGAAATATTTGTACCAATTATTTTTGGTTAGCTTTTAGTTTTCTCAATGCGCTATGCGCTATGATCCTATCACTTGTCTCACTGCGCTATGATCCTATCACTTGTCTCACTGCGCTATGATCCTATCACTTGTCTCACTGCGCTATGCTCCTATCACTTGTCTCACTGCGCTATGATCCTATCACTTGTCTCACTTCGCTATGATCCTATCACTTGTCTCACTGCGCTACGATCCTATCACTTGTCTCACTACGCTATGATCCTATCACTTGTCTCACTACGCTATGATCCTATCACTTGTCTCACTGCGCTATGATCCTATCACTTGTCTCACTGCGCTATGATCCTATCACTTGTCTGGACCAGTTGGGAAAAAGGGCAGGGAAGAAGGGGGTATCTTGGTGAAAGATTGTTTTTTTAAATGCATGAAAATGTTCACTCAGGGCTCAAGTAATGAAGGGAACTAATTCAACTTATACCACCACATGTGTCAAGTACAATTTCATTACCTTGTTAAAGATACCAAACAATTTAATTAATTACCAACAGTTAATTAAGTAATTGATAATTTTTATGCGGCCCTCGAAAGACATTATTGGCTTTGTGTGGCCTGTCTGTCCATCTGTTCGTCCCGTTTATATCTCAGAAGCTAGAAGAGAAAATGAAAATCGGACATCATGATATTTTAGATCATTCAAAGTTCTGATGCAATTTTTTTTTCTTTTCCGAAAGTGAACCATCTAATTTTTAAAATTATATATACAAGCAGATTTTTCAAAAATTAATCCATTTTTCAATGAAAAACTTCAGGAGAGGTAAGTCTTTTTTAAAAGGTCATGGACTTTTTCATTAATAACTCAAGCTTCATTCATAGATTCGCGCATTGGTACAAAAAATTTGCATCTAGGTCACAATGGTAAAAGTGTCAATGGATCATTGTAAAATATATTTTCCATTGATTAACTAACTCGTTGAATTGATTCAACTGTTGTTTTTAAAAGAGAATTTTGATACGAACTTCGTTTTAGTTATAAGTTTATGTCTTATAGCGCGCAGTTTTGACATATCCTCAGGGGCCTACACTTGACAGTCTAAATAAGACTAAATAGAGCCCAGATCTAGATATATTTATAATATATATTATAAATGTATTGATAATTCGAGCAAAATTTTATTTTTTAGGCAATATCTTATCTTCTGACAGCTTAGGGGTGCAGATTTATTTGTTATGTAAACAATAGTATCAGATTAAGAAATGAATCGGATACGAACAGCATAGTACACCATTAACCGATAACAGAAGGCCTACTATTCATGATCATAACATTGGCCTAGGTCTAGTAATTGAAAGATTCAACGTGTAAATTCATACGAGTTCTAGTTTAGATATAGTAGATTCTATATAAAGATTCTATATCTAGACTTAGATCTATACTTAGATTGACTTAGATCTAGATATAGACTTAGATCTACACTTAGATTGACTTAGATCTAGATATAGACTTAGATCTTATTCTAGATATAGACTTAGATCTAGTTCTAGATCTTGAATCTAGATTTAAATCTAAAACTAGGTCCAGATCTAGCTAGATCTATGTATAGTTTGTATGACAAATGACAATGGAGATATAAATTTTCATTTGCTAGGGGAAAGTCTTAAGTCATTTGTACACAATTGCAGCTTAAAGTAGGTCAAGAATTATTTGTTTTTTCGTGTTGCCAATTTATCTAATTTTGTAAGAAGAATACATCTTTTTTTAGTTTCTCTTTATTACATGTAACATGTTATTAATTTTGAATGTATAGATAAGGTTAATAATTATTATTTAAACAAAATATAAGTCTACGCTAAATGAACATGTGGAGATGTTGTGGCTGAGGGGTAAAGCACTTGGAACCGGAAGTCCCGTGTTCGAATCCTGGTGAAGACTCCATTGGACCACTTTGGGGGCCGATTTTGAGTTTGAGTTTCCACACAAACTGTCTTTGTAACCTTGTTTTTGTGGTGTCAGGTGACAGAAATCATTGAGCAAAATTTCTGCTTGATCCGAGATTGGGTGTCGGAGAAATAACGTGTACAAACGTTTTACCAGACAGATAGACAGATACACATAATGATTTGATATACGCTTTGCATTAATAGCTTTAAAGTTCATTTTATTCAACCAGACAGAAACACTCAGCCCACTAATGTCCCATCACATTCTGTATTATATATAGCCGATTACAGAATTATATATTCGTTAATCAAATAAACGCTGTCCTGACAATGTAATTATAACAGTGAAGCCATCGGATCAGCTCGTGCTATATTTCAATTATTTTATTTTTTATCAAGTTTTTATTTTTAGAGTTAAAAAATAATTAGAAAACAATAATGTTTGTTTTATTTCTTTGCATAAAAGTTGGAGGGGAGGTGGCGCTGGAATAATGAAATATAAAGTTGCTATACTTTCTTGTGGTGGTCGAGTTGCTGAGTACATGACTTACGAACCGAGGGGTCTCGAAATTGAATCTCGGTGAAGATGGATTTTGAGCTTATAGGGCGACCCCATAAGTTCACCCAGCTCTAATGGGTACTGCACATACGTTGGTGAAAGTAAAAGTGGTTGGTCATTGTCCTGGTCGCAAGGTCTAAAAGGGAGTGCCATCCTACAACCCTCTTTCATATCACTGCGAACTTCTTTGATTTATCTCAAACATTGTTCTTTGTATATCACTGAGCACTTTCTTTTTACACACGAAGAAATTTTGTGAAGGGCCTGGACAGTGGTCCGAATATTGTGGGCTCCCTTGAATGCTCTGGTCTATTTCTCTTCCCAGAACCAGACTCAGTCTCGTGCATGGCTGTTAGCTACGAGGTTCAAGGAACCGGAAGAGGAGAAAATAACGCTTTGACATCCTTCACTATCATTGGTAAGTAAATCACGTGTTCGTTTGTAGGCTTTGTTTTTAGGACATAGTGTCATGTGGGCAAATACATAGTGGGCAAAGTGTGTTATAGTTTATACAGAGTAGAGATGACTTTAGCTGTTTGAATGTTTGATTAGTTGTAATAATAATAACAATAATAACAATAAAAATAATAATAATAATAATGTGGGAAATGTGGGCGAGTCGATTGAACACATTATGGCAGGATGTCCAGCCCTATCAGAATCAGCCTACCTAGGTCATCATAACCATGTTGCAAAGTTAATACACCAACACCTGGCTTTGACGTACAAATTGACAGTAAGGACACTCCCCCTTATTATAAATACTCTCCGCAAGAGGTTCTCGAGTCTACTGAACATCTGCTGTACTGGGATAGGCCTTTTCTGACCGACAAAACGGTAGATTTCAATCGCCCAGATCTGCTGTTCATCGATAAAAAAGAAAAAAACCGCTACCATTATCGATATCGCCGTACCACTGTCTCATAATTTAAGAAAAACAAAGAAAATATGGGAACCTAGGCTTGGAGATTAAGCGTCTATGGAAATTGTCCAAAATAACAATATACCCTATTGTTATATCAACCGAGGGGATAATAACAACTGACCTCAAGGCCCTTAACATTCCTAGGAACATCTTCGTTGCCTGTCAGAGGGCGGTACTGCTGCAGACCTGCCTCATCACCAGAAAATTCCTCAGTGGAAACTGTTAAAGGGACTACGATGAATTTTGTTTCTCTTTAGCGAAACTCGACCCTGGCAGCACCAGAGAATGACTACTCGTTCATTTTTAACATAATTATAATAATAATAATAATAATAATAATAATAATAACAATAATCTTTATTACCCATAAGGAAATTTGTCTTACAATTAGTACATTACACTAAACAAAGCATTATAATTATTGGAAACCAAAATATACATTCACATCAGACTCACTCATAAATTACATGCGAACAATTTATATCACATAATTCCTATTTAATGATTTGATTGCCAGGGGGAACAAAAGAGTTTTTGTGCCTGTTTGTCTTTGCGATTGATGTCTGTATTTATATGTGGACACAATAGATATTAATAACTAAAAAAACAACAACACAAAAACCCACAAGACCTAACAGTCAGAGGCGTAGCTAGGGTGGGCAAGGAGGGCACGATGCCCTGAGCGCCACCCTAATTATTGTAGATATATTAGTTAGGTAATACATTCCAAGGTTATTTGTATTATAATATTATTAAATACTTTTTATTTATTAGCCTACATTTCTATGTGATGTTCATGGAAAATATGGGGGGGGGGGCGCCAATAAAGTTTCTTGCTCCGGGAGCACGGTTTGCTCACTACGCCTCAGCTCACAATAATTAAAACACTGGAAGCAAAGTGAAGATATTGTGTTCCTTATTACGACCATATCATAGCTCTTACAAATAAGACAAGTTGATGTCTACAGCTAACGAATGATTTGATTACTGCCGACGATTTGGTCAAGTAAAGCCTAACTATCATCTATATATATAAATCGTCCTTCGTGGTTCAATGATGACCACTTTTGTCATCCAGTGGGCTGAAGGCTTTGCACTACGGTTTGTGCCTCCACATGTGGCTTTGCAGGTTATTCCAGCCGGAGACTGTGTCCATTGCCTTGACTTTTTTCACTGTCGCTTTTCTCGTGCCAGCATCTACAAGGTGTTGAATGAAAGCCTGGTAGAATCAATAACACAAAATACCAATCAGTAAGAAATGTTCTTTTATTTAGTACCACAGAAAGATGTCCCTCTTTTAAAAGCTAAAACGATAGAGGGAGAGAGAAAGAACGAGAGAAATAGAGAGTGAAAGAAATAGAGAAAGAGAGAGAGAGAGAAAGAAAAAGATTGAGAGAGGGATAAAGAGAAAAAGATTGTGAGAGAGAGAGAGAGAGAGAGAGAGAGAGAGAAAGGGAGAGAGAGAAAAAGATTCAAAGAGAAACAGGGAGAGAGAAGAAAAAAGAAAGAGATAGAGAGAAAGGGTAAGAGAGAGAGAGAGAGAGAGAAAGAGAGCGAGAGAAAGAGAGAACGAAACAAAGAGCGAGTGGTTATAATCGTCTAAAAAAACAAAACCTAAATAGAAAACTCTGTGGTTGCGTGTAATACTTCTAGGATTCCATGCGGATAAATTCAATTACATTTGACGGCACCATTATTAACATTTCGATTGTTAACATCTCTTTGAGATGAAATGTCTATCCGACAGATTCAACTAGTCTACCAAAAAAAAAACAAAAAAAACTCATAAAAAAACTAACTATATACATCAGTCTTAATAGTTCAGTTGGGTGTAGAGCAGTGTTTCTCAACCTCTGATCGCGGTCACCCAAACGGATGTCAATAATCTTTATAATCTGTAAGTAAAACTTTAGAATCACATCGCTACTTAAGGCACAGAGGACACGTGCTGTTTTTTTTTTAAGATAGTTCGCGAACCAGAAGCAAAATTTAATAACAGATCCAAGTAAATGAAAGGCCGAGAAGCCCCGATTTTAGATGGAGCTCTCCAGGCAGGGAATCATTTCGGAGCAGACGTCACAATTCAGGAGGGAATGGGTTCGTGACATCAATTATCACATAGAAATAGTAGGTGGGCGCTGACAGTCACTGTGAGATGAGAGTATGAATTATAAGCTTACCTACTATGTGAAGTATAACCTTACTTACTGTGTGAATTATAACCTTACTTACAATGTCCACTAGGGGGACATTTAGATCTAGTTGAGATACAATCTAAATTATATAAATGTATAGAAAAGAATCTATTCTATTAAACCGTCACAGGGGCAGTAGGGTGTGTGTGTGTATTATTTAAAGACAATTATAAAAGAAAGAAAAAATGTGAGTACGTTTCATCTACATGGGCCGCCAGCGAGTTTGGAGATAACACAAACTTCCAATATTGACTTGGTTAAATTTTTTTTTTGGTCATGTTACAAAACTTATTTCTACTTGTCAATTTTCATTAGAATACACCGAGTAATGTTTCAATTTATATGTGGATCTAATGAAAATATGTTGACCATGCGATGACTGCCACTTTATTAGTATGTTGAGTATGAGATGATTATCATACAAATATTATGTTGACCCTGAGATGGCTATCATCCAAATTTTATGTTGACAATGAAATAAAGAAAGAAATTCCCCTAACAGACCTTGTGGTCTATAGGGCAGATAATGTGAAGGTCACCTGTTTCTATGGCCTACGGTTAACGAGGGTGTCATGTACCCAGCACAACGACCAACCGCCTTTACTTTTCCCCAAAAAATGTCAGGTATCCATTAAAGCTGGGTGAACTCAGAGGCGCCCAAAAATCCCGACAATGAAATAACCGATTGACATCTTTTTCCTGCCCCTTATACGACTGTGACCCACATATTATGTTGGCCATGAGATAACTGTCATTCAAACATTATGTTGACCTTGATATACAACTGTCTCCAAAACCTGATTGCCTACAAGCTGATGATTGATTCTGTGTGTGATTGTTTTATTTATTAGCTGTGGCTCGCAAGTCTGTTGTGCTGCCAGTGTCCTCTTTGATCCTGTCTGTAGTAGCTGTCACCTTCACAGTAGTTGGCAACATCCGGAAAGATGCCAAGACTCTGGTTGGGGGAGTGTTTTTTATCTTGTCAGGTAAGTTACATCTACGTCCAGATGATGTCAAGGTCATAATTAAAGTTTTATCTGAATTGTCTTAGTTCTAGCATCATGAAGGTCAAAGGTCTTATTTATGTTGATAAAAAAAGGTCAAAAGCCTCTACCTATGTTTAACTGTCGTGAGATGCAAAGATTCAATACTTCTAGAGTGTCAAGCACAACTCGAGTCAAGATTTTTATAATTTTGTAAACCCGTACACTCCAGCCATGATATCAGTTTTGATTTTTCTCTTTGGTACTTGAGAAAGAAGGGAAACAGTTCATTTCAAATACCTTTACTTTGCCCCAACAATCCAACAAATGCCTTTACTTTGCTCTAACAAATGCCTTTACTTTGCCCCAACAATCCAACAAATGCCTTTACTTTGCTCTAACAAATGTCTTTACTTTGCTCTAACAAATATCTTTACTTTGCTCTAACAAATGCCTTTACTTTGCCCTAACAAATGTCTTTACTTTGCTCTAACAAATGTCTTTACTTTGCTCTAACAAATGTCTTTACTTTGCTCTAACAAATGTCTTTACTTTGCTCTAACAAATGTCTTTACTTTGCCCCAACAAATGTCTTTACTTTGCTCTAACAAATGTCTTTACTTTGCTCTAACAAATGTCTTTACTTTGCTCTAACAAATGTCTTTACTTTGCTCTAACAAATGTCTTTACTTTGCCCCAACAAAAGTCTTTACTTTGCTCTAACAAATGTCTTTACTTTGCCCCAACAAATGTCTTTACTTTGCTTTAACAAATGTCTTTACTTTGCTCTAGCAAATGTCTTTACTTTGCTCTAACAAATGTCTTTACTTTGCTCTAACAAATGTCTTTACTTTGCCCCAACAAATGTCTTTACTTTGCTCTAACAAATGTCTTTACTTTGCTCTAACAAATGTCTTTACTTTCTCTAACAAATGTCTTTACTTTGCTCTAACAAATGTCTTTACTTTGCTCTAACAAATGCCTTTACTTTGCTCTAACAAATGTCTTTACTTTGCCCCAACAATCCAACAAATGCCTTTACTTTGCTCTAACAAATGTCTTTACTTTGCTCTAACAAATGTCTTTACTTTGCTCTAACAAATGCCTTTACTTTGCCCCAACAATCCAACAAATGCCTTTACTTTGCTCTAACAAATGCCTTTACTTTGCTCTAACAAATGTCTTTACTTTGCTCTAACAAATGTCTTTACTTTGCCCTAACAAATGTCTTTACTTTGCCCTAACAAACGCCTTTACTTTGCTCTAACAAATGTCTTTACTTTGCTCTAACAAATGTCTTTACTTTGCTCAATCAAATGTCTTTACTTTGCTCTAACAAATGCCTTTACTTTGCTCTAACAAATGTCTTTACTTTGCCCTAACAAATGTCTTTACTTTGCTCTAACAAATGTCTTTACTTTGCTCAATCAAATGTCTTTACTTTGCCCTAACAAATGTCTTTACTTTGCTCTAACAAATGTCTTTACTTTGCCCCAATAAAGCCTTTACTTTGCCCTAACAAATGGATCAGTCATGGCGTATCTTTGTGAATGTTTACATGATCGTTTTTTAAATGCATAACAAATGTTCACTCAGGCTTTGAGCTCTCAAGGGGAATAATTCAACTTAAACCACCACATCTGTCAAGTACTATTTCTTACCCTTATTCAAGATACCAAAGTTGTCATTCCCTGCATTCGGCAAGTGAGCCATATGTGACCCAGGGGTGGGCCATGAGTCCAATGAGAACTTCTGAAGACAGTGCCTTATGAAGCCCCAGCGGTTCGCTTTCATTAAACTGGGCGATTATTTTTACAATTTACTTAATTGTTTGGATCAATAACTTTATCTTATCTTATCTTATTTGCTGTGAAGCAGCCCGGGGCATGCGTGTCAGAAATGCATGCGACCTCAGGCTGTAACTGACAAGAATACAACTGATTCAGACCAGTCTATAGACATTTAATTGCAACCTACATGACGGCAACTCTTAGCCTTTCTGTCAACAAGTATGAGAGGGATGGATCTACACACTTTTCACACACATACACACACACACATATCACACATTTTGTTTGAAGGGGAAAAAAGGGAAGCAACTGAGTTTATTTATAAAGAAAATTCTCCGACCTGAACGAGAAGACTTCTGTGAATATGACAGAGCTGAAACTTGGCAGATCTATTTGTATCTTAGCATCGCATTAACTAAGAACCATCAGGTTGTAAGTATTGAGTTGTACCACGCATACTAAACTGTTCTTGTAATACTTTCATTTATTTTTTTACAAGCCGATTTTGAATAAGAAATAGAAAAAGGGAGAGACCTAGTCTCCAAGTAATCTGAATACAATCTGTAGTGCAGGAGAGTTGTGTAACATGGGTTATTGATCAACTGGTCATTCATCAGCTTTGATAGGGTCATAATGAAGACTTCAAAGAGAAGAAGATTTACGAGTACGAACGGTGAAGATACGAAATGCAATAACGAGGACAGAGCGAGATGTAAAACATTTCAGGGTTGACATTTAGGGAGTGCGGGTTGCCTTAGTATCCAGAGTTAAATCCCAACGACGAAGGGAAAGACTAGCCTAGATAAATGGTTTCCCAAACTTCTTTGTCCTTTAGTATCGATCTAGATCTTTTTCTTTTTGAGATATTTCTTTAAATTTTACCGAAACTTTAAGATTTGGTGATATAATATCATAATTGAAGTCTAGTTGTGCCAGATCTAGCCTTGGGATGGAGATATAATAGAAGATCTAGCCATGTGATGGATATTATAATGGAGGTCTAGTTGTGCCAGACCTAGCCATGGGATGGAGATGCTAAGTATAGAAGGATCCTGAGTATCAACGACCGCACCACAAATGAGGAAATCCGAAACGGGATCATAGTGGCCATCGGGCCCCCACAATGACTTGCTGACCACTGTCAAAAACTAAAACCCAAACTAAAACGGTATGTTGACCATGGTCATATCGTGGGGTCCTAAATGTGCGCAAGGAGCTTTCTACAGGGAACAGTATCATGACAAAACGGTAGAGACCAAACAGAGAAAAGAAATTCTAGCCAAGGCAGCAGACATACACGAATGGAAGTCCCGTCCAATTGATCAAACAGTTTAAGAGATATGTTAAGGTGAAAGTCAATAAAGAACTGCTTCTAAGACTTTGCATATTACGTAATAACAAGGCTGTCTAGTGCCATCTAAACACAGTGTTATCTTGTCTTGCACATTTATCATAGAACTGCTTACCGAAATAAATAAAAAAGGAGCGGGAAGGGAAAGTACCCAGACTACGAGTGGTCAATACACCAGTAGAGTGAGGGAGAAGAGAGATTATTACTTGAAGAGTTACTGCTCTTGTTTTCCTATCATTTACGTCCAGTGGAATAAAACATTGATCTGTTCAACGAGGTGAAGGACGCGTGAAACGATCTGCCTGATAATCGACTCTCATGTTTCTAAGTGTTATTCAACTCGAAAGTTGCGCAGTGATATCCCTTGTTCTACTCACAGTGATTTCCCCTCTTGCATTTAGAGTAACCTTCCCTTTTATTTTGTATTTACCTTTATCTCTGTTTCCTCTTGTATTCACAGTGATCTATCTCTTGTATTCACAGTGATCTATCTCTTGTATCAACAGTGATCTATCTCTTGTATCAACAGTGATCTATCTCTTGTATCAACAGTGATCTATCTCTTGTATCAACAGTGATCTATCTCTTGTATCAACAGTGATCTATCTCTTGTATCAACAGTGATCTATCTCTTGTATCAACAGTGATCTATCTCTTGTATCAACAGTGATCTATCTCTTGTATCAACAGTGATCTATCTCTTGTATTCACAGTGATCTATCTCTTGTATTCACAGTGATCTATCTCTTGTATTCGCAGTGATCTATCTCTTGTATCAACAGTGATCTATCTCTTGTATCAACAGTGATCTATCTCTTGTATCAACAGTGATCTATCTCTTGTATTCACAGTGATCTATCTCTTGTATTCACAGTGATCTATCTCTTGTATCAACAGTGATCTATCTCTTGTATCAACAGTGGTCTATCTCTTGTATTCACAGTGATCTATCTCTTGTATTCACAGTGATCTATCTCTTGTATCAACAGTGATCTATCTCTTGTATCAACAGTGATCTATCTCTTGTATCAACAGTGATCTATCTCTTGTATTCACAGTGATCTATCTCTTGTATTCGCAGTGATCTATCTCTTGTATCAACAGTGATCTATCTCTTGTATCAACAGTGATCTATCTCTTGTATCAACAGTGATCTATCTCTTGTATTCACAGTGATCTATCTCTTGTATTCACAGTGATCTATCTCTTGTATCAACAGTGATCTATCTCTTGTATCAACAGTGGTCTATCTCTTGTATTCACAGTGATCTATCTCTTGTATTCACAGTGATCTATCTCTTGTATCAACAGTGATCTATCTCTTGTATCAACAGTGGTCTATCTCTTGTACCAACAGTGACCTATCTCTTGTATTCACAGTGATCTATCTCTTGTATCAACAGTGATCTATCTCTTGTATTCACAGTGATCTATCTCTTGTATTCACAGTGATCTATCTCTTGTATTCACAGTGATCTATCGCTTGTATTTACAGTGATCTATCTCTTGTATTCACAGTGATCTATCTCTTGTATTCACAGTGATCTATCTCTTGTATTCACAGTGATCTATCTCTTGTATTCACAGTGGTCTATCTCTTGTACCAACAGTCCAACAGTGATCTATCTCTTGTATTCACAGTGATCTATCTCTTGTATTCACAGTGATCTATCTCTTGTATTCACAGTGATCTATCGCTTGTATTTACAGTGATCTATCTCTTGTATTCACAGTGATCTATCTCTTGTATTCACAGTGATCTATCTCTTGTATTCACAGTGATCTATCTCTTGTATTCACAGTGGTCTATCTCTTGTACCAACAGTCCAACAGTGATCTATCTCTTGTATTCACAGTGATCTATCTCTTGTATTCACAGTGATCTATCTCTTGTATTCACAGTGATCTATCTCTTGTATTCACAGTGATCTATCTCTTGTATTCACAGTGGTCTATCTCTTGTACCAACAGTCCAACAGTGATCTATCTCTTGTATTCACAGTGATCTATCTCTTGTATTCACAGTGATCCATCTCTTGTATCAACAGTGATCTATCTCTTGTATTCACAGTGATCTATCTCTTGTATTCACAGTGATCTATCTCTTGTATTCACAGTGATCTATCTCTTGTATTCACAGTGATCTATCTCTTGTACCAACAGTGACCTATCTCTTGTATTCACAGTGATCTATCTCTTGTATCAACAGTGATCTATCTCTTGTATTCACAGTGATCTATCTCTTGTATTCACAGTGATCTATCTCTTGTATTCACAGTGATCTATCTCTTGTATTCACAGTGATCTATCTCTTGTATTCACAGTGATCTATCTCTTGTATTCACAGTGATCTATCTCTTGTATTCACAGTGATCTATCTCTTGTATTCACAGTGATCTATCTCTTGTATCAACAGTGATCTATCTCTTGTATTCACAGTGATCTATCTCTTGTATTCACAGTGATCTATCTCTTGTATTCACAGTGATCTATCTCTTGTATTCACAGTGATCTATCTCTTGTATTCACAGTGACCTATCTCTTGTACCAACAGTGATCTATCTCTTGTATTCACAGTGATCCATCTCTTGTATCAACAGTGATCTATCTCTTGTATTCACAGTGATCTATCTCTTGTATTCACAGTGATCTATCTCTTGTATTCACAGTGATCTATCTCTTGTATTCACAGTGATCTATCTCTTGTACCAACAGCGATCTATCTCTTGTATTCACAGTGATCTATCTCTTGTATCAACAGTGATCTATCTCTTGTATTCACAGTGATCTATCTCTTGTATTCACAGTGATCTATCTCTTGTATTCACAGTGATCTATCTCTTGTATTCACAGTGATCTATCTCTTGTATTCACAGTGATCTATCTCTTGTGCCAACAGTGATCTATCTCTTGTATTCACAGTGATCTATCTCTTGTATTCACAGTGATCTATCTCTTGTATCAACAGTGATCTATCTCTTGTATTCACAGTGATCTATCTCATGTATTCACAGTGATCCATCTCTTGTATTCACATTGATTTATCTCTTGTACCAACAGTGATTATTTCTTGTACCAACAGTGATCTATCTCTTGTATTCACAGTGATCTATCTCTTGTACCAACTGTGATCTATCTCTTGTATTCACAGTGATCTATCTCTTGTATTCACAGTGATCTATCTCTTGTATTCACTGTTATCTATCTTTGTACCAACAGTTATCTATCTCTTGTATCGACAGTGATCTATCTCTTGTACTCACAGTGATCTATCTCTTGTACCAACAGTGATCTATCTCTTGTATTCACAGTGGAAAATCTCTTGTATTCACAGTGATCTATCTCTTGTATTCACAGTGATCTATCTCTTGTATTCACAGTGATCTATCTCTTGTATTCACAGTGATCTATCTCTTGTACCAACAGTGATCTATCTCTTGTATTCACAGTGATCTATCTCTTGTATCAACAGTGATCTATCTCTTGTATTCACAGTGATCTATCTCTTGTATTCACAGTGATCTATCTCTTGTATTCACAGTGATCTATCTCTTGTATTCACAGTGATCTATCTCTTGTATTCACAGTGATCTATCTCTTGTATTCATAGTGACCTATCTCTTGTACCAACAGTGATCTATCTCTTGTATTCACAGTGATCCATCTCTTGTATCAACAGTGATCTATCTCTTGTATTCACAGTGATCTATCTCTTGTATTCACAGTGATCTATCTCTTGTATTCACAGTGATCTATCTCTTGTATTCACAGTGATCTATCTCTTGTACCAACAGTGATCTATCTCTTGTATTCACAGTGATCTATCTCTTGTATCAACAGTGATCTATCTCTTGTATTCACAGTGATCTATCTCTTGTATTCACAGTGATCTATCTCTTGTATTCACAGTGATCTATCTCTTGTATTCACAGTGATCTATCTCTTGTATTCACAGTGATCTATCTCTTGTGCCAACAGTGATCTATCTCTTGTATTCACAGTGATCTATCTCTTGTATTCACAGTGATCTATCTCTTGTATCAACAGTGATCTATCTCTTGTATTCACAGTGATCCATCTCTTGTATTCACATTGATTTATCTCTTGTACCAACAGTGATTATTTCTTGTACCAACAGTGATCTATCTCTTGTATTCACAGTGATCTATCTCTTGTACCAACTGTGATCTATCTCTTGTATTCACAGTGGAAAATCTCTTGTATTCACAGTGATCTATCTCTTGTATTCACTGTTATCTATCTTTGTACCAACAGTTATCTATCTCTTGTACCAACAGTGATCTATCTCTTGTATTCACAGTGATCTATCTCTTGTACCAACTGTGATCTATCTCTTGTATTCACAGTGGAAAATCTCTTGTATTCACGGTGATCTATCTCTTGTATTCACTGTTATCTATCTTTGTACCAACAGTTATCTATCTCTTGTATTGACAGTGATCTATCTCTTGTACTCACAGTTATCTATCTCTTGTACCAACAGTGATCTCCTGTTTCTAAGCGATCCATCTCCTGTATTCACAGTAAAATTCCTTCTAGTAGTCGCAGTAATCTCCCTCATGTATTCAGTGATCCCCCCTATCTTTAGCTTGCATCTCCCCCAGTGTATGGTATTCAACCAACTTTTAAAATTGTTTTGTTTGTATAACTTTCAAATCTAAGTACTTTCATGAATCAACGTTTACGCCGTCTGTTCTAACTTAAAATGATCAAATATCCAGTACTACAAACATGTGATGTAGATATAGCAAGAACACTTTGGGGAAAAATAATATCAATTTATGAATCACTAGACATATGTTACCCGCGGTCTTTATTTGCGCATTACTGTCGATATAGTCACTGAGAGTGTTTTGTAAACAATTAAACGAAATAATAATGTAATAAGTAAAGCGAATGTGTCAATGTAAAATAGTGTGAATGAAGCTATCAAATCAAAATAGCTAATAGGCTTAAATCCATTTTTTCAAATTAAAACATTTGCTTGTAGGCCTACATATATTTGAATAAAAGTTGAGATGAATAGACTTAATTTTGTATGTTCATGTGTTAAAGTATAAAGAAGATCTAGAGGTAGACATAGATCTAAATCTACACTAATCTAGAGTTAAAAATGGGCTTTTATTGAGTTCATTCTGTGTTGCGCATGCGTGACTTTTTTTCATGAATGAATATAAGCCTTTCTCGACACGGCTACGCAGCTTTATTTAGCGAACAGCGAACGAATGTATTACAAATGTTTTAGAAAAACAAATTTGAATGTTAATTTGATTAAAATATGAAATGAATGGACAATAATTAGTATGTTTATGTGTTAAATGGACAATAATTAGTATGTTTATGTGTTAAAGCATAAAACTATCTTTGCGAAAAGAAGTTTTATCATCTTAGAGTTCAATAAGAGTTTTAGACCTAGGCCTAGGAATAGACTCAGTAGAGAGATGTGTTAATCACTGTTAATGTGTAACCATCTAATGAAAGGATGTTCGCCAGACATTACCCGCGGCCTGCTGGTCTAAGTTTGTGTTTACTAATCTAGTGGATTGGAT
>JAZGLO010001062.1:0-11475 GCA_036873155.1 Biomphalaria sudanica
ATTTTATTACCAACATGTTCATGTCAACATTTTATTACCAACATGTTCATGTCAACATTTTATTACCATTATGTTCATGTCAATATTTTATTACCAATTTGTTTATGTCATTATTTTATTATCAACATGTTCATGTCAACATTTTATTACCAACTTGTTCATTTCAAGATTTTATTACCAACGTGTTCATGTCAACATTTTATTACCAAAATGTTCGTGTCAACATTTTATTACCAACATGTTCATGTCAACATTTTATTACCAACATGTTCATGTCAACATTTTATTACCATTATGTTCATGTCAATATTTTATTACCAGCATGTTCGTGTCAACATTTTATTACCAACATGTTCATGTCAACATTTTATTACCAATTAGTTCATGTCAACATTTTATTACCAACAAGTTTCGTGTCAACATTTTATTACCAACTTGTTCGTGTCAACATTTTATTACCATTATGTTCATGTCAATATTTTATTACCAACATGTTCATGTCAACATTTTATTACCAACATGTTCATGTCAACATTTTATTACCAACATGTTCGTGTCAACATTTTATTACCAACATGTTCATGTCAACATTTTATTACTAACATGTTCATGTCAACATTTTATTACCAAAATGTTCATGTCAACATTTTATTACCAAAATGTTCATGTCAACATTTTTTTACCAACATGTTCGTTTCAACATTTTATTACCAATATGTTCATGTCAACATTTTATCTTATCTTATAGATTACAGGCGTGACTTCAGAACAGAAGAGAATTATGTCCAACGTATTTCATGTGTCCATCGAATTCTTCAAACCACGGTTTTAATTCTAGAGTTCTTAGCAAACCAAAAAGTTGTTTGTTTGTTTACAACTAAGTTTCAATAATACCATTGTTGATTGAAGGTTGGTTTTGTGAGAGGTCATGAAGAGCACATCTTCCTCTCTGTATTGTGAGCTATTCAACTCTAAGGATCTTTTTTATTTTTTAATGTAAATTTGCATGACCTTGAATTTTTGTTTTAACTACAATGGCATGTTCATAGATTTACATTAGTGAATAGTAGTTAGTACAAATTTCATGTTTGTACCACTGGGCAAGTCAATTTCTTTACGACATTGAAATGTTATCTTTTCTTTCCACTATGTTCATGTACTTATTTCATTGTCGCTATGTTCACGTACTTATTTCATTGTCGCTATGTTCACGTACTTATTTCATTGTCGCTATGTTCACGTATTTATTTTATTGTCGCTATGTTCACGTACTTATTTCATTGTCGCTATGTTCACGTACTTATTTCATTGTCGCTATGTTCACGTACTTATTTCATTGTCGCTATGTTCATGTCAGACACTAAAGAGACGGTAGAGTCATTACTAAGAAAAAAAAAAACAAGATAGGCAGGAAAGCCAGCAATCAGAAGTCAATGGTCCCTGTTCTGATATCACGCAAGCTATAGATGACCTTAGGTCAACTGACGCAATATTTTTTTTCTGTATCGACTTCCTGACGTCACACCGTAACACATTTTCCCTTGAATAGAGCAAGATTCTCACCAAACAATATCACATTTTGGTGTATGTCACTGTGACTTTCAGGGAACAATGTCAAAGCTTTTCTTGTTACTCAGTCTGCGATAATTGAATGCTGCTCCTTACTCTATGTTGTTTCATCAAATGTGATTGGCTTTAACTGTTTGGATTTTTCTCTACATTCACATATGCTAACAAAAAGCGTCATGTAATACAGGACCTATCTATCTATCTATCTATCTAACTATCTTTCTATCTTGCTATCTATCTACTTCTATCTATCTATCATCTATATTGCTATCTACCTCTATCTATTTATCTATCTATCTAATCTATATATTTATTCATCCATCTATAATCTATCTATCAAATCTATATATTTATTCATCTATCTATCTTTCTATCTATCTTTCTATCTATCTATCTATATATCTATCTATCTATATATCTATCTATATCTTCATCCATCTATCTTTCTATCTATCCCTATCTGTCTAGCTATCTATCTCTATCTAGCTAGAACTAGGATGTGAGTAGTTTCAAAGACTTCAGAAGACGGTAAAAAAACGCAAGTCTCATATTTCCATGACTTTGATTTGGTTTCTCTGGGATATCCTAGAGCATGTCATCTACCTAACAATAAAGCCTGAGATTGATTTGAGAGCGAGGCGAAACATTGTTCTGGCTCTTCTATTTCTCACAAAGTCGTGACTATAGATTCACTGACATCAGAGACGAGGTCTTTCCTCACTGCTCAGTCTTGAAAGAGGTATGCAGACCAGAAGAGGGCTGAGGCTGGCATTGATCTTAAAGGAGGTTCAGTGAGCGGGAGGTACAAGGGAGGAGGAGGAGAGGGGTGAAGACGATTGCAACCTTTCAAAAGAAATTCATGGCCCACTAAAAATATTGTCCTTAGGGAACTGGGTGATTTCCCCCAACAGCCTGGAGTTGTCCCACTTGGGTTTCAATTTGATCAGATTAGGTCATCAAAGATGGCGGTGAAGCAAAGCGGAAAGATTATATTTTAATTTATAGGCAAGTAAAGGTTAAATGTCAAAATAAATACGGCCCACTTTAAACAAAATCAAATACACACAGAACGAGGCAGACACTGATGGAGTTTCTATGTGGCATCGCTTACTACTTCAGGCTGTGGGCCTGCGGCAATCTATTTTGAAAATCGGATAACAATTGCTCATTTATGGAACTATGCAATATGTATCATTATGTTTGCGTAATTTTTAAATGTATTTCAAGAAAACGAATAAATATAATATATATATTTAATTAATTCCTTTTTTTTTGCATGTTGTGAGTTGTATTTATATTTTTTACGAATTTCAGTACACGTGGGAAGCGTGGTCGAGAGGCTAAGTACTCTTGAACTTGGCTTGTCTTGGCTACCTATGAACAATTATGAAGAGGGGCTCGAGGTTCGACACCCGACTCGAGCAGAGTTGTGTTTAGGCCTACTGAGCGCCTACACAAATGAGAGCGTGCTATAAGCATGAAAGTAGCGCTATATAAAAGCTATAATGGCTAAAGAGTTTGAATACCAAGTAATGGAAAGATCACTCTTTTATTTCTGCAAGTCGGACGGACTAGAGTTACCCTACGTAATTTCAGAGGTGAAAAAAAATAGAGGGGGGAGAACAAATAGTATTCACCCTTCACTAAATAGCAGGGCCGGACTTAACCATTGTGGGGCCCAATGCAAAACGAATATCACGGGCCCAGTTTGGGTAGGGATACGGATAATAAGTGAAAATTAGGAGTTTGTATAAGAAAATATATTCGTCTTTGCATTATATTCATTCTATACTACGCACAGAATTATTACACGAGCCTTGCGTGTAGCGAAGTCATACAGTATAACATAAGAATTATGTTTTTTTACATAGATCACGCTCAATAGCAAGAATTACCAAATGTTTCAATCTATCTTTGAGAATTATTGACCTCAAGTAATTCTTCATTAGTTTGAGGCGCTAGAAGCTTCTTTCACCAGATTCCACAATGGACCTCATTCACCAATCGTAAACAAACAACATTTTGCCAAAATTACAATTTGTGTCTATATATTTCAGGAGATTAGAATGAGTTTTCAAAAGATTTTAATGATTTCCGGATATTTCCAGGACTTTTTCGTATATTTTGCAATTTTAGATTTCCAGGAGCTCCTGGTTAATCGACAGGAGACCGCGGAAAATCTGTCACAAGTTATAAAATGGTTTAATTTAATAATTTATACACCTAGAAATTAGCGCGGGTCCTATAAAAGTGCGGGTTCTATGAAAGTGTGGGGCGCACTGCGGTCGTATAAGTTGCAGTGGCCTATGGCACTTATGGCCGTGCGTAGACTAGTTATTATTATTACATGAAATAATTGCTGAAAAATGAATAAAAAATTAAAATAAAAAATATGTGGCGATATTTTGTCATTCGCTAGTTTGCCGGGTCATGTTCGAACCTCATCACTGCGAGATTCGAATACACAATTTCGAGTTATTTTGAAAACGGATCCACGAGGTCTGATCAAATCTAATATTTAAATGAAAGTACCCTACACTCGTGCATAAAATATGGTGACTGAGTCAAATACAATCAAAAATCCATCTCCGGAAGACATCACAGGCCACCTAATAAAATTTGACTGTTTTCTTTGCTCTTTATTTGGTAAAAGGTTGAAGTAAAAACATCACTTCTCTGATCCATGCTATGAAATCCGTGTAAAACAAAGACGTGGTCAAATCCTAGTTCCTTGTTATAATGCCAGAGGTGCTGCCAAACTAGTATTTTTCAAACCATATCTAATAACTTTAGCCACATCTGAAAGAAAAATGTCCAAATTTAACAAAGCTTATGTCAACCCACTTTGTCAGTTTGGTATGTCAACCCACTTTGTCAGTTTGGTATGTCAATCCACTTTGTCAGTTTGGTATGTCAACCCACTTTGTCAGTTTGGTATGTCAACCCACTTTGTCAGTTTGGTATGTCAACCCACTTTGTCAGTTTGGTATGTCAACCCACTTTGTCAGTTTGGTATGTCAACCCACTTTGTCAGTTTGGTATGTCAACCCACTTTGTCAGTTTGGTATGTCAACCCACTTTGTCAGTTTGGTATGTCAACCCACTTTGTCAGTTTGGTATGTCAACCCACTTTGTCAGTTTGGTATGTCAATCCACTTTGTCAGTTTGGTATGTCAACCCACTTTGTCAGTTTGGTATGTCAACCCACTTTGTCAGTTTGGTATGTCAACCCACTTTGTCAGTTTGGTATGTCAACCCACTTTGTCAGTTTGGTATGTCAACCCACTTTGTCAGTTTGGTATGTCAACCCACTTTGTCAGTTTGGTACCAAATCTTGTACACGTCGTTTCTCCCACTTCCCTTCCTCGGATCAAGTGGAAACTTGGGTCAATAAAAAAAAATAGATAAAATGATTTGATCAGTCAGTCGTTATTGTTTTATACAGAGACACTTCTAACTGAGGGGAGATAAGCTATGCGTAGAGAATTAGGCCGTTCGCTAAAAATTTGAAACTACCAAAAGATAACCATAAAACCTTCTATTTTCTTATAAGTACTTATACAGGTCAGTGGCCAAAGCATAGCTTGTCCATCACGGATGTTCGATACCTCAAATTCAGACTCAGCAACTTTTTTAAAAAGGCAGCACGGAAACCTTCTCCCAGATATCCTTCTTCTCCACCCCCATCCCCCCCCCCCAAACCGAGTTCACAATAGTAATTGGTCCGTAGCGCACTGAGTATGCTGTAAGCAAGTGCGCTAAACAAAAACCATTATGAACACCAAAAGGCGAAGGGCGAACAAAAAATCACGCACAGTCGCACCCGGACAAACAAACGATCTCTCGAGACAACATAACTTTATTATAACAAACATAACCCTAACATCCATTTTACAGTGGGGTTCCTGTCGTCCTACTGGTAAAGACGGAACCCCTAGACAACGACCTGCACTACCTCCAAAGACAATCCATATATGGAGGTGGTTTGTAGCAGTCTTCCTTAATGCAATATTGTGTGGCATTTTACGTCTCGAGAGACGATCTTTTCCCTTTGCAACTTCTTGTGTGACTAAAGAGGCCAATCCTTGATACACAGCTGCGATCGCAGGTTGGGCATATATAATCACCAGGCGCCGTTGCATTTTCACCCTTCTTCCTGCTTCTGTTGTGTATGACATCTGCAATCTTTGACCCTTCCTTTATGCTCTCTCTCCATGAGGATCTGTCCAGTGCCACCTCTTCCCATTTGCCAGTGTCGATTTTCGAAGAGCTACATGTCGCGTTCGCATACATCCGTATAACGTAAAAGTGGGCGACCAGCGGCTCTCCTGCCTTCTATTAGATCGCCATACAGGATGTCCTGTGGAAGTCGACCTTCTGGCATTCTACGAACGTGGCCAAGCCAGCCAAGACGTCTGCTGCTGATAACAGAGCGGATGTCCTGGCACCCTGCTCTTTGTAGCACTTCCTCATTGGTTATCTTATCTTGCAACCTTATTTTAAGGTCCGCCTTAGCATCGGAGGTGGAAAACATTCAGCTTTTTTTCCTGCCATGAGTAGGTTGACCATATTTCACTTCCGTACAGCAAGGTGCTCAACACACAGGTCCGGTAGACTAGGGCTTTAGTACTGTTAGTCAGCAATATGTTGTCCCAGACTCTTTTCTGCAGCCGTGACATGGTGGCCATTGCCTTGGCTATCCTGTTGTTTATGTCTTTATCCAGTAGAGTGTTGTTGGATATGATGGAGCCAAGGTAACAAATATGATTCAACTATTTCTAGTGGTTGGCCATTAATGCTTACTTGAGGTGCAGTGTTTGTGTTTTGGACAAGTATCTTAGTCTTGCTTTGACTGATGTTTAAGCCGAACTTCTGGCAAGCAGCAGATAATTTGTCAACCAGGCACTGTAGCTGAATATCAGAATCAGCCACAATAGCTGCATCATCAGCATACAGGAGTTCCCTGACGAGTAGCTTCCTAACCTTGGTTTTTGCCCGCAGCCTTGATACATTTAATAGTTTTCCAGAGGATCTTGTATGGAGAAACACACCTTCGTTTATGTCGTTGTACGCATAATGCAGTAGACAGGAGAAGAATATGCCAAACAGAGTAGGTGCGAGCACACATCCCTGCTTGACACCACTGCAAACATCAAAAGGTGCTGATTGGGCTCCATTGAATTTGACAGTGCATTTAGTTTCCTCGTGAAAACACTCAATGAACTGCAGTAGTTTGGGAGGGCAACCTATTTTCCTCAGGAGTTTGAAAAGGCCACTTCTGCTGACCATGTCAAAAGCTTTAGTCAGATCAACAAAAACGATGTAAAGGGGTCTGTCTCTCTCTCTGAATTTCTCCTGCAGTAGTCGTAGAGAAGATATCATGTCTACAGTGGATCTACCACTCCTGAATCCACACTGAGACTCTGGGTAGACTCTAGAAGCTATCACTTGCAACCTGGATAGTGCCACTCTAGCAAAGATCTTGCCCACTATACTGAGGAGAGAGATACCCCTGTAATTGTTGCAGTCACTCCGATCCCCTTTGTTCTTGTATATTGTGACTATAGTTGCGTCACGCATGTCCTGTGGGACATGACCTGTTTCCCAACAGCGGCAGAGGAGAATATAGAGTTCAGGGAGCAGGAGTGATTCGTTGACTTTCACTACTTCCACTGGGATACCATCACTCCCAGGAGATTTTCAATTTTGTATGCAGTTAATTGCTTTTTTAAGACACTGAGGCTCGGAAGATCATCTAGACATTCCAGTACTGGAAGATCTGGTAGAGAAGCCAGGGCGACATCGTCTACTGTGTTCTGTGTGGCATAGACTTCGAGGTAGTGTGCTGTCCAACGTTCTAGCTGCTTGGTTTGATCTGTAATTTTTTCTCCTGATTTGGATAGAAGGTGGTCAGGCTTAGACACTGTTGGACCCAGGGCCGCTTTAATGCCATCAAATAGAGTTTTGCTATTTCCTGAGTGGAGACTGTCTTGGATTCTGTTGCAGCTATCCCTCCAAAAGTTGTTAGCACATTTTCTAGCCATTTGTTTCGCCTCTTTATTAGCACTTTTGAAGGCCTCCAAAGATCTTGGACTTGGCTTTGTCTTGTGAGCGAGGTGTGCAGATCGCTTTTTCTCGATGCAAGGTTCCATATGTGCTAGATTCGCCTCAAACCAGTCTACATTTTTGTGTTTTTGAGGCCCAAAGGCGGTGATTGCCAAACTGTAGATTACATCTCTTAATTTCTCCCACATGATAGAGATGTCTTCTTCATCACTTAACGAGGGGATTGAACTATTCAGGAGCTCGCCAAAGAGTGCACACTTCTCTGGGTCACCTACATGGTTGACGTTAATTCGCCTAGTTCTGGGTTGAGTGGAAGTATAAGCCTTCTTGAGAAGTAGTTTGATTTTGCTTAGCACTAGTGAATGGTCTGAGTTGCAGTCCGCATTATGGTATGAACGGGTGTGGATGACACTTTTCAGATCCATCCTTCGGGTGATGCAGAGGTCAAGCTGGTGCCACCTTTTTGAGCGTGGGTGCTGCCAAGAGACTTTATGGCGTTCCTTGCCAGAGAAGAATGTATATGTTACACACAGTTTATGAGAGCTACAGAACTCGAGTAGCCTTTGGCCATTGTCATTGATTTTGCCAACACCATGAGGTCCCAAGCATTGTGGCCATGCATCATTTCCATCACCAACACGGGCATTAAAGTCTCCATTTATATAGAGGTGCTCGGATTTTGGAATACTTTTAATTACGTCCTTAAGAGCTTGAAAGAATCTGTTTTTGTCCTCTTCCGGTGCAGCAAGGGTTGGTGAGTAAGCACAGATTATATTAACTTTGCCTTGCGGTGATGCAAATTTCATGTGTGCTACTCTTTCATTGCCAATGGGAAACATCGCGATGCAGGGGACGAGACTGTTTCTTATTGCGAAGCCGACGCCATGTATTCTAGGGCTTTGTTCTGGTTTTCCTTGCCAGTAGAATGTATAGTTGCTTTCTGTAAGAGATCCGCTGTCTGCCAGTCTGGTTTCTTGCAGGCAGGCCACATCAATGTTTAGTCTGCTAAGTTCTCTGTCGATGATACCTGTTTGACGCATGTCGGTGACGGGTTCAGGGTCAGTATTGAAGCCAGGACACATTGTCCGTATGTTCCAGCTTGCTAAACGCATTAAGGTTGAGGGTTTTCTTTTGATTACTGTAGCTAGCTAAATAGAGCCCAAATCTACCCCCAAAGACAATCCATATATGGAGGTGGTTTGTAGCAGTCTTACTTAATGCAATATAAGCTGTTGTTTTTAGCGGCCCCGAAAGGGGAAAAGACGCTATTAGTTTTATGTGGCCTGTCTGTCCGTCGGTCTGTCCGTCCGTGCCGCTTAGATCTCAGAAACTAGAAGAGAAAATAAAAATCGCACATCATGATATTTTAGATCATTCAAGGTTTTGATGCAACGGCTACTTTTTTCTTTTCGGAAAGTGAACAATCTAATTTTTTAAATTATCAATGCAAGCAGACTTTCCAAAAAAAAAATACACCACTTTTCAATGAAAAACATCAGGAGAGGTAAACAAGTACGTTTTTTTTTTAAAGGTCAAAGACTTCTTCATTAATAAATCATTATAAAATATATTTTCTATTTATTAACTAACTCATTGAATAGAATACTGATTCAAATATTGTTTTTAAAAAAGAATTTGATACGAACTTCGTTTTAGTTATAAGTTTCAAAAATAACAAACTACTTTTATAGCATATAATTATTACATATCCTCATTATAGGGGCCTACACTTGACAGTCTAAATAAGACTAAATAGAGCCCAAATCTAAATATATTTATAATAAATGTATTAATAATTTGAACACAATTTTTATTATTAAGGCAATAACTTATCTTCTGACAGCTTAGGGGTGCAGATTTATTTATCAAACGTGTAAAGACTTAGATCTAGTTCTAGATCTAGACCTAGACTTAGATCTTGAATCTAGATTTAGATCTAGAACAAGGTCTAGATCTAGTTAGATCTAAGTCTAGTTTGTATGACAAATGACAACGGAGATATTAATTTTTATTTAGGGGGAAAAGTCTTGTCAACTCATTTGTGCACAACTGTAGCTAGCTTACTACCTAAAGTAATTTAGGTCAAGATTTTTTTTTCCTGTTGCCAATTTATCTAATTTTGTAAGAAGAATAAATCTCTTTTAGTTTCTCTTTATTACATGTAACATATTATTAATTTTGAATGTATGGATAAAGTTAATAATTATTATTTTAAAAAAGTATAATTGTACGCTAAATGAATATATGGAGATGCTGTGGCTGAGAAGTAAAGCCCTTGGTACCGGAAGTCCCGTGTTCGAATGCTGGTGAAGACTCTAGGTGGACCACTTCGGGGGCCGATTTTGAGTGTGTATTTCCACAAAAACTGTCTTTATAACCTTGTTTTTAAAGTACGTAAGTATTCTAAAATTATAAAATACCAACGATGCTATTTATGATTCAAGATTGTTGTTGAATTAAAATCGACATTAAGAAAACAGTCAGCTAATTTCACTAAACATAATTTGCAGCACTGATAAGTTACAATTAATTGATGAGTAATGACACATTGATTTAAAACGATGGCGGTTTGTCCTTCAGCGTTCAACATTTGTTTGGACGTTGCTAGAAACGGAAGTAGTTCAAGACTTGGAGAGGAAGTTTGGCCAGAAATCTAGCCTCTAAAGGAAGTGAATGCAATTGAATTGTTTTGTACATTTATGTAGTGTGTATATTTTTTAAATGATTCCTAGTTCCGTGTCATGTATGCAGTAGACGAAGGTTTGAATTAATAGTTGACATTTGTATCTCCGGCATCACGATATTGTTTCAGTGTTCGCTCATTTGTTTAAAGGAGAGAACTATACGAAGTTAAATATCAAATACGCAATGTCTGATCAACACATACTTGTCGTAACATGAAGTAAACATATTATAGCACCAATCAAGACATCAAAGTCATCTGGCACGCTAAACATATCGTCACTGTTGTATACTATAACTTGTCAGTGTTTTTCTTATTCTCGGAATCACTGCGTATGTAGCTAAAAAAAAGCTCAGGGGACGTACAATTTTAATCAAATTATGCAGCAATCATAATTTTAGAACTCTCTGAAAGCATTGTTAAACAGTGCCTAATATAAATAGTCAAAATTGTGAAGCAAAGCACCGAAGCAAAAGCCACCTTAACCTGCGATATTTGTGATCGGGAGTGTTTCTCCAAAATAGGGCTCCACAGCCACATGAGGAAGTGTGCGAAGTGAACCATAGTCGTTCTACGACTGAAGGAGGCCAATGAATATAAATAGGCGAAATTGTGAACACAGGGTCCAATCGTATTATACTACCTATTTATTCTATTTCCGTGATGGATCATCAAATAAGTTAATCCATTGCGGTATTTACTTCAAATACCATGAAGAGTGTCAGCTGTCGGATCGGGAAGAAGTTCGCAAAATTCGGCGATAGTCAAATGTCAAATCAAACATCCTATTGTGTGTGAGTGTGTGGTTGTGTGTGTGCGCGCGCGTGTGTGCGTGTGTACTTACTTCCCCCACTTTATCATAGGTTAATAGCGTCATTGGGGGGGGGGGCTGTTAATAACCTTCCAGTGATATCTGTATGTTCTTGAATTCAAAAGTCATGACCATCACATCAGTGCCCAGAAAATAGCAAACCAAAGAGTTCAAAGAATCTTCATTAACGTCAAACTGGACAAAACTACACATTGAAATTAAAGCCACACTGGACTATATAATTGATTGAAAGTCAATTTGGACAACACTATATAATGGAATGAAAATCAGACTAGACAACACTGTACTTGACCGGGGGGGGGGCATTAAATATTACGCAAGCGCC
>JAZGLO010001063.1:0-13778 GCA_036873155.1 Biomphalaria sudanica
AGAATGAAGAATAAGAAGGCAGAAAGACAGAGAATGAAGAATAAGAAGGCAGAAAGACAGAGAATGAAGAATAAGAAGGCAGAAAGACAGAGAATGAAGAATAAGAAGGCAGAAAGACAGAGAAAGAAGAATAAGAAGGCAGAAAGACAGAGAATGAAGAATAAGAAGGCAGAAAGACAGAGAAAGAAGAATAAGAAGGCAGAAAGACAGAGAAAGAAGAATAAGAAGGCAGAAAGACAGAGAAAGAAGAATAAGAAGGCAGAAAGACAGAGAATGAAGAATAAGAAGGCAGAAAGACAGAGACAGAAGAATAAGAAGGCAGAGAGACAGAAGAATAAGAAGGCAGAAAGACAGAGAATGAAGAATAAGAAGGCAGAAAGACAGAGAAAGAAGAATAAGAAGGCAGAAAGACAGAGAAAGAAGAATAAGAAGGCAGAAAGACAGAGACAGAAGAATAAGAAGGCAGAAAGACAGAGAATGAAGAATAAGAAGGCAGAAAGACAGAGAAAGAAGAATAAGAAGGCAGAAAGACAGAGAAAGAAGAATAAGAAGGCAGAAAGACAGAGAAAGAAGAATAAGAAGGCAGAAAGACAGAGAATGAAGAATAAGAAGGCAGAAAGACAGAGAATGAAGAATAAGAAGGCAGAAAGACAGAGAAAGAAGAATAAGAAGGCAGAAAGACAGAGAATGAAGAATAAGAAGGCAGAAAGACAGAGAAAGAAGAATAAGAAGGCAGAAAGACAGAGAATGAAGAATAAGAAGGCAGAAAGACAGAGAAAGAAGAATAAGAAGTCAGAAAGACAGAGAATGAAGAATAAGAAGGCAGAAAGACAGAGAAAGAAGAATAAGAAGGCAGAGAGACAGAAGAATAAGAAGGCAGAAAGACAGAGAAAGAAGAATAAGAAGTCAGAAAGACAGAGACAGAAGAATAAGAAGGCAGAGAGACAGAAGAATAAGAAGGCAGAAAGACAGAGAAAGAAGAATAAGAAGGCAGAAAGACAGAGAAAGAAGAATAAGAAGGCAGAAAGACAGAGACAGAAGAATAAGAAGGCAGAAAGACAGAGAATGAAGAATAAGAAGGCAGAAAGACAGAGAAAGAAGAATAAGAAGGCAGAAAGACAGAGACAGAAGAATAAGAAGGCAGAAAGACAGAGAATGAAGAATAAGAAGGCAGAAAGACAGAGAAAGAAGAATAAGAAGGCAGAAAGACAGAGAAAGAAGAATAAGAAGGCAGAAAGACAGAGAAAGAAGAATAAGAAGGCAGAAAGACAGAGAATGAAGAATAAGAAGGCAGAAAGACAGAGAATGAAGAATAAGAAGGCAGAAAGACAGAGAATGAAGAATAAGAAGGCAGAAAGACAGAGAATGAAGAATAAGAAGGCAGAAAGACAGAGAATGAAGAATAAGAAGGCAGAAAGACAGAGAAAGAAGAATAAGAAGGCAGAAAGACAGAGAATGAAGAATAAGAAGGCAGAAAGACAGAGAAAGAAGAATAAGAAGGCAGAAAGACAGAGAATGAAGAATAAGAAGGCAGAAAGACAGAGAAAGAAGAATAAGAAGTCAGAAAGACAGAGAATGAAGAATAAGAAGGCAGAAAGACAGAGAAAGAAGAATAAGAAGGCAGAAAGACAGAGAAAGAAGAATAAGAAGGCAGAAAGACAGAGAATAAAGAATAAGAAGGCAGAAAGACAGAGAATGAAGAATAAGAAGGCAGAAAGACAGAGAAAGAAGAATAAGAAGGCAGAAAGACAGAGAATGAAGAATAAGAAGGCAGAAAGACAGAGACAGAAGATTAAGAAGGCAGAAAGAGTGTCACTAATAGAGATTGTGTGAGAAAGAGAATATTGTAGAATAAAAAAAATGAGAAGAAAGATGGAAAGAGAAAAGACAGAAAAGAAAGAAGAGAATTTTTTAAAAGGCGAGAATGAGAGAGAGAGAGAGAGAGAGAGAGAGAGAGAGGAAGACGGGCATAAGAGAGAGAGAGAGAGAGGAAGACGGACATGAGAGAAAGAGAGAGAGAGAGAGAGAGGAAGACGGACATGAGAGAGAGAGAGAGAGGAAGACGGACATGAGAGAAAGAGACAGAGAGAGAGAGAGAGAGAGAGAGGGAGACGGACATGAGAGAGAGAGAGAGAGAGAGAGGAAGACGGGCATAAGAGAGAGAGAGAGAGAGAGGAAGACGGACATGAGAGAAAGAGAGAGAGAGAGAGAGAGAGAGGAAGACGGACATGAGAGAGAGAGAGAGAGAGAGAAAGGAAGACGGACATGAGAGAAAGAGACAGAGAGAGAGAGAGGGAGAGGAAGACGGACATGAGAGAGAGAGAGAGAGAGAGAGGAAGACGGACATGAGAGAGAGAGAGAGAGAGTAGAAAGAGTACAGATGAAAGAGAAAGAAGAGAAACAAAAAGAGATGAAGAAGACAAGAGGGTGGAAAGAGCTACACACTTCTCAAAACGTAAGGGACTTGCCAACAAGTGAGACGCGTATACGCTAGTTCCCGCTTCATAGCGCTAGTAAGAAACTTGATTTGTCAACTTCAACTTCCGCTGAAAGGAGGTTTAAACTTAAAACCCCTTTGGTTAGTCTCAAAGATTTTTTAGTGTGTAATTTGCTTTTTTTTTTTAATTGAAGAGGGGTTTTTTTAGCATCGAACCCCACTAAAGGGGGGGGGTTAAACTTAAAACTCCCTTTGGCTACAATCATAGAATTTTGAGTGTTTAATTTGCTTTTTTATATATTGAAGATGTATTTTTAGCTTTAAACCCCGCTGAAGGGGGTTTAAACTCAAAACCCCTTAGGCTCATAGCATTTTCTGTGTGTGCTTTTTTATATTGAAGAGGGAAATTCATAGTAAATTTCGGAGGGGGTTTTAAAATCAAAATGTTCCTTAGCTATAATATTGGAATCAGGGAGGGGGGGTCATTTCGGGGTGGGGGTATTTGAACCCCTGGCTACGCCCATGATTATATATATATATATATATATATATATATATATATATATATATATATATATATATATATATATATATATATATATATATATATATATACCGACAAGAGACTGCATTGCTACAGTTCCTGAAGCAGGAAATCACTTTGCGACATACATTCCTCCGCCCGAACAACGCTAGAGAAGCGAACGGGGCTCCCCACGCTCACTTCCCGAGCTCAAGCTGGAGCAGGGACGTACCACTGGAGTAAAAAAAAACAACAGAAAGATGCCAGGAAGAAGAAAAGAAAGGAAAGAAAAGGGAGACAAAATCTGCTGGACACTCTCAGAGAACTCGCACGGCACTTTCATAGAACCTGCTGGACACTCTCAGAGAACTCGCATGACACTGTCATAGGACATGCTGGACACCCTCGGAGAACTTGCAAGACATTTTCATAGAACTTGCTGGACACCCTCAGAGAACTCGCACGACCCTTTCATAGAACCTGCTGGACACTCTCAGAGAACTTGCACGACACTTTCATAAAACCTGCAGGACAACCTCAGAGAACTTGCACGGCACTTTCATAGAACCTGCTGGACACTATCAGAGATCTTGCACGACACTTTCATAAAACCTGCTGGACAACCTCAGAGAACTCGCACGACACTTTCATAAAACCTGCTGGACACTCTCAGAAAACTTACACGACACTTTCATAGATCCTGCTGGACACTCTCAAAGAACTTACATGACACTTTCATAGATCCTGCTGGACACTCTCAGAGAACTTGCACGACACTTTCAAAAAATCTGCTGGACACTCTCAGACAACTTGCACGACACTTTCATATAACCTGCTGGACACCCTCAGAAAACTTACACGACACTTTCATAAATCCTGCTGGACACTCTCAGAGAAATTGCACGACACTTTCATAGAACCTGCTGAACACTCTCAGAGAACTCACACGACACTTTCATAGAACCTGCTGGACACTCTCAGAGAACTTGCACGACACTTTCAAAAAACCTGCTGAACACTCTCAGAGAACTTGCACGGCACTTTCATAGAACTTGCTGGACACCCTCAGAGAACTTGCAAGACATTTTCATAGAACTTGCTGACTTGCTGGACACCCTCAGAGAACTCGCTCGACACTTTCATAGATTCTGCTGGACACCCTCAGAGAACTCGTACGACAGTTTCATAGAACCTGCTGTACATCCGCAGAGAACTCGCACGACACTTTCATAGAACCTGCTGTACACTCTCAGAGAACTCACACGACACTTTCATAAAACCTGCTGGACACTCTCAGAGAAATTGCACGACACTTTCATAGAACCTGCTGAACACTCTCAGAGAACTCACACGACACTTTCATAGAATCTGCTGGACACTCTCAGAAAACTAACACGACACTTTCATAAAACCTGCTGGACACTCTCAGACAACTTACACGACACTTTCATAAATCCTGCTGGACACTCTCAGAGAACTTGCACGACACTTTCATAGAACCTGCTGGACACTCTCAGAGAACTTGCATGACAGTTTCATCCAACTTACTGTACACCCTCAGAGAACTTGCAAGACATTTTCATAGAACCTGCTAGACACTCTCAGAGAACTAGCACGACACTTTCATAGAATTCGCACGACACTTTCATAGAACCTGCTATATACCCTCAGAGAACTCGCACGACCAGCTCCTGGACACCCTCAGAGAACTCGTACGACACTTTCATAGAATCTGCTGGATAACCTCAGAGAACTCGTACGACACTTTTATGGAACCTGCTGGACACCTTCGGAGAAGTCACACGACACTTTCATAGAACCTGCTGGACACACTAAGAGAACTCGCATGACACTGTCATAGAACTTGCTGGACACCCTCAAATAACTTGCAAGACATTTTCATAGAACTTGCTGGACACCCTCAGAGAACTCGCACGACACTTTCATGGAACCTGCTGGACACCTACAGAGAAATCGCACGACACTTTCATAGAATCTGCTGGACACCCTCAGAGAACTTACACGACACTTTCATAAACCTACTGGACACTCTCAGACAACTTACACGACACTTTCATAAATCCTGCTGGACACTCTCAGAGAACTTGCACGACACTTTCATAGAACCTGCTGGACACTCTCAGAGAACTTGCATGACAGTTTCATCCAATTTACTGTACACCCTCAGAGAACTTGCAAGACATTTTCATAGAACCTGCTAGACACTCTCAGAGAACTAGCACTACACTTTCATAGAATTCGCACGACACTTTCATAGAACCTGCTATATACCCTCAGAGAACTCGCACGACACTTTCATAGAACTTGCTCGACAACCTCAGAGAACTTGCAAGACATTTTCATAGAACTTGCTGACTTGCTGGAAACCCCCAGAGAACTCGCACGACACTTTCATAGAATCTGCTGGACACCCTTAGAGAACTCGTACGAGACTTTCATAGAACCTGTTGTACATCCGCAGAGAACTCGCACGACACTTTCATAGAATCTGCTGGACACTATCAGAGAACTTGCATGACACTTTCATAGAATCTGCTGGACACTCTCAGAGAGTTTACATGACACTTTCATAGAACTTGCTGGACACCCTCAGAGAACTTGCAAGACATTTTCATAGAACCTGCTGAACACCCTCAGAGAACTTGCAAGACATTTTCATAGAACTTGCTGACTTGCTGGAAACCCTCAGAGAACTCGCACGACACTTTCATAGAATCTGCTGGACACTCTCAGAGTACTTGCATGACACTTTCATAGAACTTGCTGGACATCCTCAGAAAACTCGCACGACACTTTCATAGAATGTGCTGGACACCCTCAGAGAACTCGTACGACACTTCCATAGAACCTGCTGGACACCCTCAGAGAACTCGCAAGACACTATCATAGAATCTGCTGGACACCCTCAGAGAACTCGTACGACACTTTCATAGAATCTGCTGGACACTCTCAGAGAACTTGCATGACACTTTCATAGAATCTGCTGGACACTCTCAGAGAGTTTACATGACACTTTCATTGAACTTGCTAGACAACCTCAGAGAACTTGCAAGACATTTTCATAGAACTTGCTGACTTGCTGGAAACCTTCAGAGAACTCGCACGACACTTTCATAGAATCTGCTGGACACCCTTAGAGAACTCGTACGACACTATCATAGAACCTGCTGTGCATCCGCAGAGAACTCGCACGACACTTTCATAGAATCTGCTGGACACTCTCAGAGAACTTGCATGACACTTTCATAGAACTTGCTGGACATCCTCAGAGAACTCGCACGACATTTTCATAGAATCTGCTGGACACCCTCAGAGAACTCGTACGACACTTTTATAGAACCTGCTGGACACCCTCAGAGAACTCACACGACACTTTCATAGAACCTGCTGGACACCCTCAGAGAACTCGCACCACACTTTCATAGAATCTGCTGGACACCTTCAGAGAATTCGTACGACACTTTCATGGAACCTGCTGGACACCTTCAGAGAACTCGCACGACACTTTCATACAACCTGCTGGACGCCCTCAGAGAACTCGCATGACACTGTCATAGGACATGCTGGACACCCTCAGAGAACTTGCAAGACATTTTCATAGAACTTGCTGGACACCCTTAGAGAACTCGCACGACACTTTCATAGAATCTGCTGGACACCCTTAGAAAACTCGCACGACACTTTCATGGCACCTGCTGGACACTTTCAGAGAAGCTGCTTGACACCTTCATATAACTCGCACATTTTCATAGAACCTGCTGGACACCCTCAGAGAACTCGCAAGACACTTTCATAGAATCTGCTGGACACCCTCAGAGAACTCGCACGACACTTTCATGGCACCTGCTGGACACTTTCAGAGAACTCGCACGACACTTTCATAGAACCTGCTGGACACCTTCAGAGAACTCACACGACACTTTCATAGAACCTGCTGGACACACTAAGAGAACTCGCATGACACTGTCATAGAACTTGCTGGACACCCTCAAATAACTTGCAAGACATTTTCATAGAACTTGCTGGACACCCTCAGAGAACTCGCACGACACTTTCATGGAACCTGCTGGACACCTACAGAGAAATCGCACGACACTTTCATAGAATCTGCTGGACACCCTTAGAGAACTTACACGACACTTTCATAAACCTACTGGACACTCTCAGACAACTTACACGACACTTTCATAAATCCTGCTGGACACTCTGAGAGAACTTGCACGACACTTTCATAGAACCTGCTGGACACTCTCAGAGAACTTGCATGACAGTTTCATCCAATTTACTGTACACCCTCAGAGAACTTGCAAGACATTTTCATAGAACCTGCTAGACACTCTCAGAGAACTAGCACTACACTTTCATAGAATTCGCACGACACTTTCATAGAACCTGCTATATACCCTCAGAGAACTCGCACGACACTTTCATAGAACTTGCTGGACAACCTCAGAGAACTTGCAAGACATTTTCATAGAACTTGCTGACTTGCTGGAAACCCCCAGAGAACTCGCACGACACTTTCATAGAATCTGCTGGACACCCTTAGAGAACTCGTACGAGACTTTCATAGAACCTGTTGTACATCCGCAGAGAACTCGCACGACACTTTCATAGAATCTGCTGGACACTATCAGAGAACTTGCATGACACTTTCATAGAATCTGCTGGACACTCTCAGAGAGTTTACATGACACTTTCATAGAACTTGCTGGACACCCTCAGAGAACTTGCAAGACATTTTCATAGAACCTGCTGAACACCCTCAGAGAACTTGCAAGACATTTTCATAGAACTTGCTGACTTGCTGGAAACCCTCAGAGAACTCGCACGACACTTTCATAGAATCTGCTGGACACTCTCAGAGTACTTGCATGACACTTTCATAGAACTTGCTGGACATCCTCAGAAAACTCGCACGACACTTTCATAGAATGTGCTGGACACCCTCAGAGAACTCGTACGACACTTCCATAGAACCTGCTGGACACCCTCAGAGAACTCGCAAGACACTATCATAGAATCTGCTGGACACCCTCAGAGAACTCGTACGACACTTTCATAGAATCTGCTGGACACTCTCAGAGAACTTGCATGACACTTTCATAGAATCTGCTGGACACTCTCAGAGAGTTTACATGACACTTTCATTGAACTTGCTGGACACCCTCAGAGAACTTGCAAGACATTTTCATAGAACTTGCTGACTTGCTGGAAACCTTCAGAGAACTCGCACGACACTTTCATAGAATCTGCTGGACACCCTTAGAGAACTCGTACGACACTATCATAGAACCTGCTGTGCATCCGCAGAGAACTCGCACGACACTTTCATAGAATCTGCTGGACACTCTCAGAGAACTTGCATGACACTTTCATAGAACTTGCTGGACATCCTCAGAGAACTCGCACGACATTTTCATAGAATCTGCTGGACACCCTCAGAGAACTCGTACGACACTTTTATAGAACCTGCTGGACACCCTCAGAGAACTCACACGACACTTTCATAGAACCTGCTGGACACCCTCAGAGAACTCGCACCACACTTTCATAGAATCTGCTGGACACCTTCAGAGAATTCGTACGACACTTTCATGGAACCTGCTGGACACCTTCAGAGAACTCGCACGACACTTTCATACAACCTGCTGGACGCCCTCAGAGAACTCGCATGACACTGTCATAGGACATGCTGGACACCCTCAGAGAACTTGCAAGACATTTTCATAGAACTTGCTGGACACCCTTAGAGAACTCGCACGACACTTTCATAGAATCTGCTGGACACCCTTAGAAAACTCGCACGACACTTTCATGGCACCTGCTGGACACTTTCAGAGAAGCTGCTTGACACCTTCATATAACTCGCACATTTTCATAGAACCTGCTGGACACCCTCAGAGAACTCGCAAGACACTTTCATAGAATCTGCTGGACACCCTCAGAGAACTCGCACGACACTTTCATGGCACCTGCTGGACACTTTCAGAGAACTCGCACGACACTTTCATAGAACCTGCTGGACACCTTCAGAGAACTCACACGACACTTTCATAGAACCTGCTGGACACACTAAGAGAACTCGCATGACACTGTCATAGAACTTGCTGGACACCCTCAAATAACTTGCAAGACATTTTCATAGAACTTGCTGGACACCCTCAGAGAACTCGCACGACACTTTCATGGAACCTGCTGGACACCTACAGAGAAATCGCACGACACTTTCATAGAATCTGCTGGACACCCTCAGAGAACTTACACGACACTTTCATAAACCTACTGGACACTCTCAGACAACTTACACGACACTTTCATAAATCCTGCTGGACACTCTGAGAGAACTTGCACGACACTTTCATAGAACCTGCTGGACACTCTCAGAGAACTTGCATGACAGTTTCATCCAATTTACTGTACACCCTCAGAGAACTTGCAAGACATTTTCATAGAACCTGCTAGACACTCTCAGAGAACTAGCACTACACTTTCATAGAATTCGCACGACACTTTCATAGAACCTGCTATATACCCTCAGAGAACTCGCACGACACTTTCATAGAACTTGCTGGACAACCTCAGAGAACTTGCAAGACATTTTCATAGAACTTGCTGACTTGCTGGAAACCCCCAGAGAACTCGCACGACACTTTCATAGAATCTGCTGGACACCCTTAGAGAACTCGTACGAGACTTTCATAGAACCTGTTGTACATCCGCAGAGAACTCGCACGACACTTTCATAGAATCTGCTGGACACTATCAGAGAACTTGCATGACACTTTCATAGAATCTGCTGGACACTCTCAGAGAGTTTACATGACACTTTCATAGAACTTGCTGGACACCCTCAGAGAACTTGCAAGACATTTTCATAGAACCTGCTGAACACCCTCAGAGAACTTGCAAGACATTTTCATAGAACTTGCTGACTTGCTGGAAACCCTCAGAGAACTCGCACGACACTTTCATAGAATCTGCTGGACACTCTCAGAGTACTTGCATGACACTTTCATAGAACTTGCTGGACATCCTCAGAAAACTCGCACGACACTTTCATAGAATGTGCTGGACACCCTCAGAGAACTCGTACGACACTTCCATAGAACCTGCTGGACACCCTCAGAGAACTCGCAAGACACTATCATAGAATCTGCTGGACACCCTCAGAGAACTCGTACGACACTTTCATAGAATCTGCTGGACACTCTCAGAGAACTTGCATGACACTTTCATAGAATCTGCTGGACACTCTCAGAGAGTTTACATGACACTTTCATTGAACTTGCTGGACACCCTCAGAGAACTTGCAAGACATTTTCATAGAACTTGCTGACTTGCTGGAAACCTTCAGAGAACTCGCACGACACTTTCATAGAATCTGCTGGACACCCTTAGAGAACTCGTACGACACTATCATAGAACCTGCTGTGCATCCGCAGAGAACTCGCACGACACTTTCATAGAATCTGCTGGACACTCTCAGAGAACTTGCATGACACTTTCATAGAACTTGCTGGACATCCTCAGAGAACTCGCACGACATTTTCATAGAATCTGCTGGACACCCTCAGAGAACTCGTACGACACTTTTATAGAACCTGCTGGACACCCTCAGAGAACTCACACGACACTTTCATAGAACCTGCTGGACACCCTCAGAGAACTCGCACCACACTTTCATAGAATCTGCTGGACACCTTCAGAGAATTCGTACGACACTTTCATGGAACCTGCTGGACACCTTCAGAGAACTCGCACGACACTTTCATACAACCTGCTGGACGCCCTCAGAGAACTCGCATGACACTGTCATAGGACATGCTGGACACCCTCAGAGAACTTGCAAGTTATTTTCATAGAACTTGCTGGACACCCTTAGAGAACTCGCACGACACTTTCATAGAATCTGCTGGACACCCTCAGAAAACTCGCACGACACTTTCATGGCACCTGCTGGACACTTTCAGAGAAGCTGCTTGACACCTTCATAGAACTCGCACATTTTCATAGAACCTGCTGGACACCCTCAGAGAACTCGCAAGACACTTTCATAGAATCTGCTGGACACCCTCAGAGAACTCGCACGACACTTTCATGGCACCTGCTGGACACTTTCAGAGAACTCGCACGACACTTTCATAGAACCTGCTGGACACCTTCAGAGAACTCACACGACACTTTCATAGAACCTGCTGGACACACTAAGAGAACTCGCATGACACTGTCATAGAACCTGCTGGACACCTTCAGAGAACTCACACGACACTTTCATAGAACCTGCTGGACACCCTCAGAGAACTCGCACGACACTTTCATGGAACCTGCTGGACACCTACAGAGAAATCGCACGACACTTTCATAGAATCTGCTGGACACCCTCAGAGAACTCGCACGACACTTTCATAGAATCTGCTGGACACTCTCAGAAAACTTACACGACACTTTCATAAACCTACTGGACACTCTCAGACAACTTACACGACACTTTCATAAATCCTGCTGGACACTCTCAGAGAACTTGCACGACACTTTCATAGAACCTGCTGGACACTCTCAGAGAACTTGCATGACAGTTTCATCCAATTTACTGTACACCCTCAGAGAACTTGCAAGACATTTTCATAGAACCTGCTAGACACTCTCAGAGAACTAGCACTACACTTTCATAGAATTCGCACGACACTTTCATAGAACCTGCTATATACCCTCAGAGAACTCGCACGACACTTTCATAGAACTTGCTGGACACCCTCAGAGAACTTGCAAGACATTTTCATAGAACTTGCTGACTTGCTGGAAACCCCCAGAGAACTCGCACGACACTTTCATAGAATCTGCTGGACACCCTTAGAGAACTCGTACGAGACTTTCATAGAACCTGTTGTACATCCGCAGAGAACTCGCACGACACTTTTATAGAATCTGCTGGACACTATCAGAGAACTTGCATGACACTTTCATAGAATCTGCTGGACACTCTCAGAGAGTTTACATGACACTTTCATAGAACTTGCTGGACACCCTCAGAGAACTTGCAAGACATTTTCATAGAACCTGCTGAACACCCTCAGAGAACTTGCAAGACATTTTCATAGAACTTGCTGACTTGCTGGAAACCCTCAGAGAACTCGCACGACACTTTCATAGAATCTGCTGGACACTCTCAGAGTACTTGCATGACACTTTCATAGAACTTGCTGGACATCCTCAGAAAACTCGCACGACACTTTCATAGAATGTGCTGGACACCCTCAGAGAACTCGTACGACACTTCCATAGAACCTGCTGGACACCCTCAGAGAACTCGCAAGACACTATCATAGAATCTGCTGGACACCCTCAGAGAACTCGTACGACACTTTCATAGAATCTGCTGGACACTCTCAGAGAACTTGCATGACACTTTCATAGAATCTGCTGGACACTCTCAGAGAGTTTACATGACACTTTCATTGAACTTGCTGGACACCCTCAGAGAACTTGCAAGACATTTTCATAGAACTTGCTGACTTGCTGGAAACCTTCAGAGAACTCGCACGACACTTTCATAGAATCTGCTGGACACCCTTAGAGAACTCGTACGACACTATCATAGAACCTGCTGTGCATCCGCAGAGAACTCGCACGACACTTTCATAGAATCTGCTGGACACTCTCAGAGAACTTGCATGACACTTTCATAGAACTTGCTGGACATCCTCAGAGAACTCGCACGACATTTTCATAGAATCTGCTGGACACCCTCAGAGAACTCGTACGACACTTTTATAGAACCTGCTGGACACCCTCAGAGAACTCACACGACACTTTCATAGAACCTGCTGGACACCCTCAGAGAACTCGCACCACACTTTCATAGAATCTGCTGGACACCTTCAGAGAATTCGTACGACACTTTCATGGAACCTGCTGGACACCTTCAGAGAACTCGCACGACACTTTCATACAACCTGCTGGACGCCCTCAGAGAACTCGCATGACACTGTCATAGGACATGCTGGACACCCTCAGAGAACTTGCAAGACATTTTCATAGAACTTGCTGGACACCCTTAGAGAACTCGCACGACACTTTCATAGAATCTGCTGGACACCCTCAGAAAACTCGCACGACACTTTCATGGCACCTGCTGGACACTTTCAGAGAAGCTGCTTGACACCTTCATAGAACTCGCACATTTTCATAGAACCTGCTGGACACCCTCAGAGAACTCGCAAGACACTTTCATAGAATCTGCTGGACACCCTCAGAGAACTCGCACGACACTTTCATGGCACCTGCTGGACACTTTCAGAGAACTCGCACGACACTTTCATAGAACCTGCTGGACACCTTCAGAGAACTCGCACGACACTTTCATAGAACCTGCTGGACACCCTCACACCTGTTGAGGCTCACTGGCATAGGAAATAGAAAAACATTCCCAGAATGCAAAAATAAACCACACACACACAACATTTTTAAAGCTATTAACAGTAGGATGTTATAAATGTATGTAAAGATAAGATGAGATCAAACTGTTGTTTTGTAGACAAACTTACTTAGATGTAATTTGCAATAATCTATTCTTTTCTTTGGTGTCTCAACAAAAAAGTTGATCACATTACTCGTGACCTAATTTTTCCGGATAACCATACATTGTTGACCAGTTCGTAGTTTAACACAGTTAACTGCCCATTTATTAGTCTTGCTTAGCGGAGACTTGCCCAGTTTTTTTATTGACAGGTAACTTACCAGAGTTCTACAGGATACTTATATGATTGATATAGTAGCTCAGATCGGAATTTAGTT
>JAZGLO010001065.1:0-15000 GCA_036873155.1 Biomphalaria sudanica
CCATTTGGGGCTCCAACAATACCGACACAAGAGGCCGTATGCTGGAGGATATCTTCCTCCAACATGATTTATGCATACTTAATGATGCATCACCGACCTACTTGCACCCAGGAACTGGATCTCTCACATGCATTGACCTCACCGTATGCGTCCCTGGACTTCTGGACGACTTTAAATGGTCAGTTAGCAATGATCTACGGGGAAGTGACCACTTCCCAATCATCATTGCTAACAATCTCCCCTCATTGGGACGACCTCAGCGGTGGAAACTGAACAAGGCCGATTGGGAAGAATTCCAAAAAAGATGCTCAGAGGATATTACAGAAAATATCCTCGATGAGCAGAACCCAGCTGATACCTTTGCTAGCAAGCTACTTAGTATAGCCAGGAAAGTTGTCCCCCTAACCTCCGCAAATCCAAAACGGCCTAGCAAACCATGGTTTGATACAGCCTGCAAAGGTGCTATTGGCGATAGGAAAAAACGACTGGCTGCATTTATAAAAATCCATCCCAGGAAAACCTAAAGCTATTCAGAATAGCTAGAGCAAAGGCTAGACAAACCATACGGTCAGCCAAAAGGAATTCCTGGAGAAGTTTTGTCGGCAGTCTGGATGCCAAAACTTCTGCTAGAGCGGTCTGGAAGGCAGTAAGGCGAATCAAAGGGAAAGAATCAAATGCAATAGGGCATCTGAAAAACCAAGGACGAACTGTCACGTCCCCCAGAGAAATAGCTGACTGCCTTGCATCCTCAATAGCAGAAAAGTCATCCACTGCACATTACACGCCAGAGTTTCAAAAAGTCAAAACCAGGGAGGAAAGGACACTCCATTGATTTCAGGTCAGAAAACAATGAAGACTACAACAAACCGTTCTCGCTTGAGGAACTGAGGGAATCGCTAGACAAGTCACATGACACAGCGCCTGGAGAAGATGAAATCCATTACCAGTTCCTCAAGCACCTTCCCGAACCCTCATTGGCAGTCCTGCTAGGGGTCTATAACTGTGTGTGGCAAACAGGCGCTTTCCCAAACAGCTGGAGGAAAGCCACAGTTATACCGATACCTAAACCGGGAAGAGACGGCTCTGACCCAGCTAACTATCGACCAATAGCACTAACAAGCTGCATCTGCAAAACCATGGAAAGAATGATTAACAGTAGGCTGGTCTGGTACCTGGAGAGGAACAAAGTGATCTCTAACTACCAGTGCGGATTCCGGCAAGGGGGCGGACAACAACTGACCACCTGGTAAGGCTGGAAGCTTGTATCAGAAATGCATTACTCAGAAGAGAACATCTAGTAGCTGTATTCTTCGATATAGAAAAGGCCTATGACACAACCTGGAAACATGGCATTCTACGTGATCTGGAGCTTATGGGGCTTAAGGGACATCTCCCCGTTTTGTGGGGGAATTCCTGAAAGACCGAAAATTTCAGGTTCGAGTGGGCAACACCACTTCTGACACTCATGACCAGGAAATGGGTGTACCCCAGGGCAGCATTCTGTCAGTCACCCTGTTCAACATAAAAATAAATAGCATCATAAATGCTCTGTCCCTGGCATAGAGTGCTCTTTGTATGTTGATGACTTTGTCATTTTTACTTATGGGAAAAACATGAACACCCTAGAAAGAAAATTACAGTTATGTTTAAACAAAATTCAAAATTGGGCAAACGATAATGGTTTTAAATTTTCGGACTCCAAAACAGTTAGTATGCATTTTTGTAATTTAAGGGGACTCCACCCAGACCCTGAACTATTTATACACAAAAAGAAGATCCCTGTCGTGAAAACTACAAAATTTTTAGGCCTCACTCTAGATTCCAAATTTAATTTTCTCCCCCACATTAAGGAACTTAAGAGAAAATGCCAAAAGTCATTAAACATACTTAGAGTGCTCAGCCATACGGACTGGGGAGCTGACAGAGATACTTTGCTGCTGCTATATCGGAGTCTAATTCGATCCAAGCTAGACTACGGATCCATAATATATGGAGCAGCAAGGAAGTCGTACCTAAAAATACTGGAACCAATACAAAATGCTGCCCTGCGTCTCTGTATCGGCGCGTTTCGTACATCACCTATCCCAAGCCTCCATGTGGAGGCTGGAGAACTCCCCATGGATATAAGAATAGAAAAAGCTTGCAATGCAGTATATAGTCAAGCTAAAATCCAACCCTACGAACCCTGCTTTCGATTCCATATTTAACCCCACAGAGGTAGAATTATACAACCGAAGGCCTAACGTCATACAGCCGTTAGGCCTTCGAATGAGAGAACCCATCCAAAATTTAACCCACCCATTAACCAAATCCTCTAAAATAAAACCCCTCAGAATCCTCCTTGGCTAATGAATAAACCCAAATTAAATTTATCCCTCCTTAATTTCAAAAAAGAAAATACAGACCCAAGCATACTACAAGTCCACTTTAGGGAACTGCAAGAGAGCTACGGAGATTGTGGCACCATCTACACAGACGGATCCAAAATGGATGGAAAGGTCGCGTGTGCCTGCTCCTTTCGGAACAAAACAATCTCCCGTAGACTCCCCGATGGCTGCTCCATCTTTACGGCCCGAATTACATGCAATATCGCTTGCACTTATGGCCGTCAAAGCATCAGAAAGGAGGAAATTTATAATCTGCTCCGACTCCAAATCTGCACTGCAAGCTTTGGGGCGGATGAAGACTGACATTCCACTGGTACATAAGAGCCTGAAGCTGTTGGACCAAATAACAGCCGACCATACGGATGTCACCTTCATCTGGGTCCCTTCCCATGTGGGCATTGAGGGGAAACGAAGCCGCAGACAGAGAAGCAAAGAGAGCCCTAAATCATGCGGTATCAGGAACTCAAATTCCCTGCTCAGACCTGAGACAAAGTATTGCCACTGCCATCTACCAAGAGTGGCAGGATCGATGGGAGGCTGAGACTCACAATAAACTCAGGCAGATTGTGGCGGATGTCAGGTGGCGGTCCACATCTAAGGGTCTGACAAGGCGTGGTAGCACGACCATGTCTAGACTTAGGATTGGCCACACCTACATCACGCACTCTTTTGTGCTGAAGAAAGAAGAGCCCCCCACTTTGTGACTATTGTGACTCTCGCCTCACCGTGGAACATATCCTCATTGACTGCCCCAGATACCAGGATGTCAGGGGAAAATATTTTAGAGCCACTAATTTAAAAACACTATTCAATAATGTCGACCCTGGGAAGGTACTGGGCTTTATCCGGGAAGTGGGATTGTCTACGAAGATCTGATTTCTACTTTTTACATTATATTTTTACCCAAATTATTAAATTTTTACTACCTCTACTATTTTAATTGTAAATAGACCTTGATTTTAATTATTTGACGGTATAGAATTTGACCTTTGTTGTGTGGAGGGAGAGTGGCCCTTGAGGGACTGCAGGCACGACATGGCCTAAATTGTGCCGATGTGCCCAAAATCACAAATCACAAATCGCTTACACCAGATACACTCACACACATGGTATCTATCCACATCCTACACAACCACCTGGCCAGCTTGACTTGGGCTTACATTAGAGACATGCACACACATGGAATCTATCCACATCCTACACAACCATCTGGCCAGCTTGACTTGGGTTTTCATCAGAGATATGCACACACATGGAATCTATCCACATCCTACACAACCACCTGGCCAGATTGACTTGGGCTTACACCAGATACACCCACACACATGGAATCTATCTACATCCTACACAAACACCTGGCCAGATTGACTTGGGCTTACACCAGAGACACGCACACACATGGAATCTATCCACATCCTACACAACCACCTGGCCAGCTTGACTTGGGCTTACATTAGAGACATGCACACACATGGAATCTATCCACATCCTACACAAACACCTGGCCAGATTGACTTGGGCTAACATTAGAGACATGCACACACATGGAATCTATCCACATCCTACACAACCATCTAGCCAGCTTGACTTGGGCTTACATCAGAGACATGCACACACATGGAATCTATCCACATCCTACACAACCATGTGGCCAGATTGACTTAGGCTTACACCAGATACACCCACACACATGGAATCTATCCACATCCTACACAACCACCTGGCCATATTGACTTAGGCATACACCAGAGACACGCACACACATGGAATCTGTCCACATCCTACACAACCACCTGGCCAGCTTGACTTGGGCTTACATTATTGACACGCACACACATGGAATCTCTCCACATCCTACACAACCACCTGCCCTGATTGACTTAGGCTTACACCAGATACACCCACAGACATGGAATCTATCCACATCCTACACAACCACCTGGCCAGATTGACTTAGGCTTACACCAGAGACACGCACACACATGGAATCTATCCACATCCTACACAACCATCTGGCCAGCTTGACTTGGGCTTACATCAGAGACATGCACACACATGGAATCTATCCACATCCTACACAACCACCTGGCCAGCTTGACTTAGGCTTACACCAGATACACCCACACACATGGAATCTATCCACATCCTACACAACCACCTGGCCAGCTTGACTAAGGCTTACAGAAGATACACTCACACACATGGAATCTATCCACATCCTACACAACCACCTGGCCAGCTTGACTTGGGCTTACATTAGAGACATGCACACACATGGAATCTATCCACATCCTACACAACCACCTGGCCAGATTGACTTGGGCTTACACCAGATACACCCACACACATGGAATCTATCTACATCCTACACAAACACCTGGCCAGATTGACTTGGGCTTACACCAGAGACACGCACACACATGGAATCTATCCACATCCTACACAACCACCTGGCCAGCTTGACTTGGGCTTACATTAGAGACATGCACACACATGGAATCTATCCACATCCTACACAAACACCTGGCCAGATTGACTTGGCCTTACATCAGAGACATGCACACACATGGAATCTATCCACATCCTACACAACCACCTGGCCAGATTGACTTAGGCTTACACCAGATACACCCACACACATGGAATCTATCCACATCCTACACAACCACCTGGCCATATTGACTTAGGCATACACCAGAGACACGCACACACATGGAATCTGTCCACATCCTACACAACCACCTGGCCAGCTTGACTTGAGCTTACATTAGAGACACGCACACACATGGAATCTCTCCACATCCTACACAACCACCTGCCCAGATTGACTTAGGCTTATACCAGATACACCCACAGACATGGAATCTATCCACATCCTACACAACCACCTGGCCAGATTGACTTAGGCTTACACCAGGGACACGCACACACATGGAATCTATCCACATCCTACACAACCATCTGGCCAGCTTGACTTGGGCTTACATCAGAGACATGCACACACATGGAATCTATCCACATCCTACACAACCACCTGGCCAGATTGACTTAGGCTTATACCAGATACACAAACACACATGAAATATATGCACATCCTACACAACCACCTGGCCAGATTGACTTAGGCTTACACCAGAGACATGCACACACATGGAATCTATCCACATCCTACACAACCACCTGGCCAGCTTGACTTAGGCTTACACCAGATACACTCACACACATGGAATATATCCACATCCTACACAACCATCTGGCCAGCTTGACTTGGGCTTACATCAGAGACATGCACACACATGGAATCTATCCACATCCTACACAACCACCTGGCCAGCTTGACTTAGGCTTACATTAGAGACATGCACACACATGGAATCTATCCCCATCCTACATAACCATCTGGCCAGCTTGACTTGGGCTTACATCAGAGACATGCACACACATGGAATCTATCCACATCCTACATAACCACCTGGCCAGATTGACTTGGGCTTACACCAGATGCACCCACACACATGGAATCTATCTACATCCTACACAACCACCTGGCCAGCTTGACTTGGGCTTACATTAGAGACATGCACACACATGGAATCTATCCACATCCTACACAACCACCTGGCCAGATTGACTTGGGCTAACATTAGAGACATGCACACACATGGAATCTATCCACATCCTACACAACCATCTGGCCAGCTTGACTTGGGCTTACATCAGAGACATGCACACACATGGAATCTATCCACATCCTACACAACCACCTGGCCAGATTGACTTAGGCTTACACCAGATACACCCACACACATGGAATCTATCCACATCCTACACAACCACCTGGCCAGATTAACTTAGGCATACACCAGAGACACGCACACACATGGAATCTATCCACATCCTACACAACCACCTGGCCAGCTTGACTTGGGCTTACATTAGAGACATGCACACACATGGAATCTATCAACATCCTACACAACCACCTGCCCAGATTGACTTAGGCTTACACCAGATACACCCACACACATGGAATCTATCCACATCCTACACAACCACCTGGCCAGATTGACTTAGGCTTATGCCAGATACACCCACACACATGGAATATATGCACATCCTACACAACCACCTGGCCAGATTGACTTAGGCTTACACCAGATACACCCACACACATGGAATCTATCCACATCCTACACAACCATCTGGCCAGCTTGACTTGGGCTTACATCAGAGACATGCACACACATGGAATCTATCCACATCCTACACAACCACCTGGCCAGCTTGACTTAGGCTTACATTAGAGACATGCACACACATGGAATCTATCCACATCCTACACAACCATCTGGCCAGCTTGACTTGGGCTTATACCAGATACACCCACACACATGGAATATATGCACATCCTACACAACCACCTGGCCAGATTGACTTAGGCTTACACCAGAGACACGCGCACACATGGAATCTATCCACATCCTACACAACCACCTGGCCAGCTTGACTTGGGCTTACATTAGAAACATGCACACACATGGAATCTATCCCCATCCTACATAACCATCTGGCCAGCTTGACTTGGGCTTACATCAGAGACATGCACACACATGGAATCTATCCACATCCTACACAACCACCTGGCCAGATTGACTTGGGCTTACACCAGATACACCCACAAACATGGAATCTATCTACATTTTACACAAACACCTGGCCAGATTGACTTGGGCTGACACCAGAGACACGCACACACATGGAATCTATCCACATCCTACACAACCACCTGGCCAGCTTGACTTGGGCTTACATTAGAGACACGCACACACATGGAATCTATCCACATCCTACACAACCACCTGGCCAGATTGACTTGGGCTAACATTAGAGACATGCACACACATGGAATCTATCCACATCCTACACAACCATCTGGCCAGTTTGACTTGGGCTTACATCAGAAACATGCACACACATGGAATCTATCCACATCATACACAACCACCTGGCCAGATTGACTTAGGCTTACACCAGATACACCCACACACAAGGAATCTATCCACATCCTACACAACCACATGGCCATATTGACTTAGGCATACACCAGAGACACGCACACACATGGAATCGATCCACATCCTACACAACCACCTTGCCAGCTTGACTTGGGCTTACATTAGAGACATGCACACACATGAAATCTATCCACATCCTACACAACCACCTGCCCAGATTGACTTAGGCTTACACCAGAGACATGCACACACATGGAATCTATCCACATCCTACACAACCACCTGGCCAGATTGACTTAGGCTTACACCAGATACACCCACACACATGGAATCTATCCACATCCTACACAACCACCTGGCCAGCTTGACTTGGGATTACATTAGAGACACGCACACACATGGAATCTATCCACATCCTACACAACCACCTGGCCAGATTGACTTGGGCTAACATTAGAGACATGCACACACATGGAATCTATCCACATCCTACACAACCATCTGGCCAGTTTGACTTGGGCTTACATCAGAAACATGCACACACATGGAATCTATCCACATCATACACAACCACCTGGCCAGATTGACTTAGGCTTACACCAGATACACCCACACACATGGAATCTATCCACATCCTACACAACCACATGGCCATATTGACTTAGGCATACACTAGAGACACGCACACACATGGAATCGATCCACATCCTACACAACCACCTTGCCAGCTTGACTTGGGCTTACATTAGAGACATGCACACACATGGAATCTATCCACATCCTACACAACCACCTGGCCAGATTGACTTAGGCTTACACCAGAGACATGCACACACATGGAATCTATCCACATCCTACACAACCACCTGGCCAGATTGACTTAGGCTTACACCAGATACACCCACACACATGGAATCTATCCACATCCTACACAACCACCTGGCCAGCTTGACTTGGGCTTACACCAGAGACATAAACACACATGGAATCTATCCACATCCTACACAACCATCTGGCCAGCTTGACTTGGGCTTACATCATAGACATGCACACACATGGAATCTATCCACATCCTACACAACCACCTGGCCAGCTTGACTTGGGCTTACACCAGATACACCCACACACATGGAATCTATCCACATCCTACACAACCACCTGGCCAGCTTGACTTAGACTTACACCAGATACACCCACACACATGGAATCTATCCACATCCTACACAACCACCTGGCCAGCTTGACTTGGGCTTACATTAGAGACATGCACACACATGGAATCTATCCACATCCTACACAACCACCTGGCCAGATTGACTTAGGCTTACACCAGATACACCCACACACATGGAATCTATCCACATCCTACACAACCACCTGGCCAGCTTGACTTGGGCTTAGACCAGAGACATGCACACACATGGAATCTATCCACATCCTACACATTATCTGGCCAGCTTGACTTGGGCTTACATCAGAGACATGCACACACATGGAATCTATCCACATCCTACACAACCACCTGGCCAGCTTGACTTGGGCTTACATTAGAGACATGCACACACATGGAATCTATCCACATCCTACACAACCATCTGGCCAGCTTGACTTGGGCTTACATTAGAGACATGCACACACATGGATTCTATCCACATCCTACACAACCACCTGGCCAGATTGACTTAGGCTTACACCAGATACACCCACACACATGGAATCTATCCACATCCTACACAACCATCTGGCCAGCTTGACTTAGGCTTACGTCAGAGACACGCACACACATTCCATAACACTGCATATGATAATGTTTTAAACCTTTTTGGGCACCTTGACCTATGGATTCCAATGCTACAACTCAATGAAGTTAAGAAGAAAAATTTTTGTTTCTGTTAATGTGACAAAATATCGGACTCGAGATGTTCCCTCACTCTTTACTTGTGAATTAATGCTCTTGTGCATTCTGTTGATGGACTGAATGTGTTTCCTATCAATAAATAAAACAAAATAAATGTATTCTTTGATTTGAAAAAAAAAGCATTTTACTGTGAAGATTAGCGCTAGCTCGTTATAACACAGCTGTAATTCTAGAATTGAATATTATAACATAACATTCCAATGTAGACAGGTGTCAAGACTCATTTTCTCTCTAATATACGGATGTGTATTGTGTATTACTAAATGTACCAAAGTCCTGGGCAATACCATAACGACACATACAACGACATAATAAAGATTCAGAATGTCAATTCACAGACATATGACACGTTTATTACATTATCTGTACTATAATACAGAATCTGTTCAGACATTTGAAATATCCAGTATCAAATAAAAAATATAACAGCTTAATACTCCATAGACTGAATAGTGACAACACAGAAAACTAATTAGAGTCTACACTTCGACTATATCTATATCCAAAAGTCCAACTGTCCTGGACTAGGAACAAAACCACACTGCCTTTTTATGAGTTACATTATATTCAACAAAAACATCTCACTAAGTTAAACAATCCAAAACAATAACAGTTTTGAAGTCAACAACATGAATTGACCCCCTTCTCCTCTACAGTAAACAGGAGACCCAGGCTGACCAGAACTCAGTCCTGACAAAAGGGATCCATGAAACATTGAATCTAGATCTAGTAACTTAACATTCAAGTGTAGACAGAGCATCCATGAAACATTAAATCTAGATCTAGTAACTTAACATTCAAGTGTAGACAGAGCATCCATGAAACATTAGTCAAACACCAGTTCACGTTAGAAAATTAAATCTTAAATATCTCAAACTCGAATCATATAATAGATAATAACACTCCAAGCATAAAGGCAGAAAGTCAATGAATTTGAGCTCTACATCCAAAATGAAAGTATTGCATTAAAGTTCCACTAACCAATGGGGCACAACGTATTCTTATTGTTACCTTTAATACTCTTCCATTTAATCTACAAATATTCCGAAATTGCTTATTGCGAAGTCGAAAGTTTTTTTGCGTCTTAGACTTTAAGAGATATTTTTGTAATTCTTGCTAACTTGTGAAACGTACATGAACATTTTGGGGCATCGTCTTATGTAGAAATGAACTAAAGTGTAACAGAAAAACGAGACTGTGCAAGCTCAAAACTGAATAGACTCTGCAAGCTGACTGAATAGACTCTGCAAGCTCACTGAATAGACTCTGCAAGCTCACTGAATAGACTCTGCAAGCTCACTGAATAGACTCTGTAAGCTGACTGAATAGACTCTGCAAGCTCAAAACTGAATAGACTCTGCAAGCTGACTGAAGAGACTCTGCAAGCTCACTGAATAGACTCTGCAAGCTGACTGAATAGACTCTGCAAGCTCACTGAATAGACTCTGCAAGCTCACTGAATAGACTCTGCAAGCTCACTGAATAGACTCTGCAAGCTCACTGAATAGACTCTGCAAGCTCACTAAATAGACTCTGCAAGCTCACTGAATAGACTCTGCAAGCTTACTGAATAGACTCTGCAAGCTTACTGAATAGACTCTGCAAGCTCACTGAATAGACTCTGCAAGCTCACTGAATAGACTCTGCAAGCTTACTGAATAGACTCTGCAAGCTCACTGAATAGACTCGCTGCATGATTGACGCACTCCAAGAAATATATAGGATAAGAAATTATAGACTGTATCAGATTCAGAAAGGAGAAATTAATTAATTAATTTTTTTACTTTTTTTTGGAAAGTGCATTTATTTATATTAAAAATTTTATAACAAATCCTTTACTTTTTAACAAATTAATGTTTGGTTAGGTCAAAGGTTTTATCAGAGCAAAGAACATTTCAAAGACTTAGCGCCTCCACGCTGTCCGGGATAGTGAACGAGCAAATCTTTGGATTCAGACCTCTGTCCTTATTACGTTTGCCTACGTACTTCCTACGTACTGACTTCCTACGCACTGACTTTCTACGTACTGACTTCCTACGCACTGACTTCCTACGTACTGACTTCCTACGTACTGACTTCCTACGTACTGACTTTCTACGTACTGACTTCCTACGCACTGACTTCCTACGTACTGACTTCCTACGTACTGACTTCCTACGCACTGACTTCCTACGCACTGACTTTTTACGTACTGACTTCCTACGCACTGACTTCCTACGCACTGACTTTCTACGTACTGACTTCCTACGCACTGACTTCCTACGTACTGACTTTCTACGTACTGACTTTCTACCTACTGACTTCCTACGCACTGACTTCCTACGCACTGACTTTCTACGTACTGACTTCCTACGTACTGACTTTCTACGTACTGAATTCCTACGTACTGACTTCCTACGTACTGACTTCCTACGTACTGACTTTCTACGTACTGACTTCCTACGTACTGACTTCCTACGCACTGACTTCCTACGTACTGACTTCCTACCCACTGACTTCCTACGCACTGACTTTCTACGTACTGACTTTCTACGTACTGAATTCCTACGTACTGACTTTCTACGTACTGAATTCCTACGTACTGACTTCCTACGCACTGACTTTCTACGCACTGACTTTCTACGTACTGACTTTCTACGTACTGAATTCCTACGTACTGACTTCCTACGTACTGACTTCCTACGTACTGAATTCCTACGTACTGACTTCCTACGCACTGTTGTCTGGTCAGAAAGTTGTGCTGCCCACACATCCCCTTCACGTCTGGTGAAAATCCAAAAGTAAAACAGTTGATGAATTCCAGAGAGTTGAGCTTCAAGTTTTACAAATATTTTATGCAGCCGAATAAACAATTTTCTAAGGGAAGTGAGGGTCAGCCTGACAGGTCATTCCTTGCAGATTGAACTAGCACGTGTGTAAACACACATACTCACACACATATATAATATTTATAAATATGTATTTTCCTGATGAGCAATAACTTATATATACATTTGAATATGTTAAGAATAACATTAAGCCAATGCAACGCTAGATCCCTATCCTTTTATTCCATTATAATGTGATAGTCAGTTAATTTGACTATAGGCTTACACCTGATTTGTATGCTAGAGTTCTCGAGGTGTGTAAATAGTTGGATTAATAATTGAATTCTAAATATTGATGGACGAAACAGGAACAGGTCGTTTAGGCCCCGTCGTTTTGGCGCAGTAGTTGTTTTGGCTCTGCCGATTAACCGCGTGACATTTTGGCGCTAATGTTACGAGTCTGCCTACTAGATTTACACATTGGTAAGCATAGGACATAATTATCTTCAATGTCTGTAATTTGTAAGATCTGATGATTCCACCAATGGTTCAACTAGTAAAGAGTCATGGTGCTCAACTATGTTTCAGATTTGATCAAGGTTTTTCCATTTTTCTTTCTAGGACTAATTCTTTTGAGTCCTGTGCCTAGCCCCCACTATTTGGAGTCCCTAGTCAGCTGTAAGGCCGGCTCGGTTACTAGGCACACTATTAGTAGGTGTAGTCTTCCGTATTTACAGAGACTTTATTCAGAAGGACACACTTGTACGATATGTAACTCTCTTCCTACAAAACGTTATGTTTTATCATTAATATAGTAAACTTACACATATTTTGTCTGTAGATATACACTATGGAGGATTATGGTGTAGCAGTTTAGCATATTGCACAATTATTAGTTACGATGGCCATATGCTCAGAGTTTGTCAGAGATATTTGTTTAGAAAAACAATAACAGAAATTCTCTTTATGAAATAAAACATTTAAATTCCATGAGTTAAAATTACAAAAAGATTAAGTGTACATTATTTGCATGTAGTGTAATTTAATTTCAATAACAGATTCACTAAAGTATTTAAGATAAAGATTGAAACTTTTCAAACAATCTCCACCGTTTGTCTTTCCTTGTATATATGTTCTAAAAATAGCTTCTCCAAACTACAAGAAAGAACTGACACTCTATTCTTAACTCCGTACCAATTTAGATTTTAATGTGTTTGTTATTGCTCTTGGATCTAAGCCTTCTGACACTGACCTTGACCATTGTTATTACGTGACCTTCTCGAAATGGTATATAACGTACTGTGCTCCTGGCTTCTACCACTAGTCTTATAGTATCTCTAGGAAAACACTATTATTAGATGTTAGGTGTCTTTATTTTCCTGACGGTATTTATTTGTTCTATTTTGCAGACGTCTATGTTTGCCTCTCTACCTCCAGGCATACGTTGTCTCCCCTTCCTATGCCCACTCAATCACCATCAAATACATTGCGGTAGTCAATGCTACAACTCCATTCAGGTCCCTTTCATGCAAGCCTATCCCAAGTCGTAACACTGTCACGGCGTTCATTAAAGGCGCTATATTAATGAATCTATTACTACTTTCATTACTGCACTCCTAGTTCTTACATAGACATACATTTCAAGCTTTCGTTTCGTTAATATTGAGCATCAGTTGAGTTCCACTATCACCTAGAAACTAGACAAGCGTTGCCAAAGTTGAAGTACTACAAACACACTAGGATGTAGAATTGGGTCTTCAAACTGGTGCAGTTTTAGTTCATTCCTTTTTCCTTCTTTTCTATTTCCTTTTCTTTCTTTCTTTCTCTCTATCTCTTTATCTTTCTCTCTCTCTCTCTCTCTCTCGCCCTTTCTTGTATGGTCTTTTTGTTTCGTTCAATTAATAAATACTTCAGCCTTCTTTAGTTTTACCTGCATCACGTTGGACGACGTTATTGATTTGGTTTCTTGACTGTCTTTTCATTGTAAGTATATCATGTCAACTACATGTCAACTATTTGACAACTATTTGTCAACTAAATGTCACCTATATGTCAACTATTTGTCAACTTTATGTCAAGTATTTTGTCAACTATTTGTCAACTATATCTTATCTTATCTTATATAATACAGACGTAACTTCAAAAAAGAAGATGATTACGTCCTACGCGTCATGCATTTAGTCATGCATATTAACCAATGACTTAAATTCTGCCAAGTCACTGGTTTTTCTGGCTAGCTCAGGCAACCCATTCCATGCTCTAATAGCACTAGGGAAGAAGGAGTATTTGTACAAATTTGTCCTAGCATATGGGACGAGGAATGTGCCTTTATTTTTGTGTCTTTCAGAGTATTTTATTAAATTTTGTTTTTGTATTTGAAGATTATGGTTCAGTGTTTTATGTATAATTGCTACTTTACTTTTGAGTCTTCTGTCCTGAAGGCTTTCTAAATTTAGTGATTTTACTAATGGTGTTACCCTAGTCAAATGTGAATATTCGTTTATTATGAATCTCACTGCTCTATTTTGTGTTTGTTCCAGTTTCTTAATGTTTTCTTGAGTTGAGGGGTCCCACACGGTGGATGCATATTCTATTATTGGCCTAACCAAGGTTAAATAACATTTTAGTTTTATGTTCTTATTTGATTTATAGAAATTTCTTTTAATAAACCCTAATGCTTTGTTGGATTTTTTTATAGTTTCATCAATATGTGGATTCCATGACAGTTTTTCATTTATTATAACACCTAGGTATTTTGAGTTTTTAGTCTGTGTTACTGGTTTGCCATGAATAAGATAAGTGGAATTAATTTGTTTAATTTTTTTTTTGTTACTCTTAACAACTGACATTTTTCTGGGTGGAAAGACATGCTC
>JAZGLO010001066.1:0-60351 GCA_036873155.1 Biomphalaria sudanica
AGAGAGGAAATATTCAGAAAACAATCCTGGCTCTTGGGGTGTAGATGTTCAAGTGAATGCAATCAGCTGATGGAGGAGGGGATCATGAAATGTAATTAACAAACTTGTTGTTTCAGAACACAAAGTCGAGTACTCTTATACCAGATTTATTGTCAATATTTAGTCTGACTGCAAACATTGTTTTAAATTTACAACAATTAGAACAGAATTTCACACAAGCGAAGATGTGAACGGCCCAGGAATACATAGTGCCGCGATTTAGAACCAGATGGGGACAGTTGGAGAGAGTCGCCAAAAAACGGGACGCCTGGAGGAAGTCAGTTGATGACGTATGCCCCCAGAAAGGACCATATATTATCTTCGATAGTTCCCTTCTAAAAAAAGGTCGCAGTCTACATATAAAGTATATAACACATTTAAAAAAAATATATCACGGATTTTTACAGCAATATTTTTCACTTATTTTTAATATGCCTTTCATTTCCGCTTCCTTTAACTCTTTCTCTCCGTAATTATTTTTCCACGTTTTGAAGGAATTCTTTTTTTTTGCTCATTACTATTTCACTACCTTGTTATGATTGGGCTTCAATAGCTTTGTTGTTTGTTATCAGAAAATGTTGTATTTGGTAAAGAATTAAAGGGAAATGCATACTCTTTTTACATAGTTCAAAGTCAAATTTGAAAATTCAACATGAATTTAATTTAATGAGGTCAAAATCAACGATGGTATCGTCGATTAGGAGAGAAAGAGTAAGGAGGCGGTTTAAATAAAAAAAAAAAAAACCTAATAGCATTAGTATGATAGAACTAGAGCCTTTTTTTAAGAGAGAGAGAGAAAGAGAGAGAGAAAGTAATGATAATTTGTTACAATGTAAAAAAAAAAAGACCAATCCAAAAAGCATTAAAAAGATAAATCTAGATCTATTCTCATTTGGCTACTTTCAATCCAGTTGATAGTTATATTTGTTTAGACAATAAAATATTAAAATGAAATGTAGAACGTGAAACGGAAATGTTTGATTCAATTGGGGACTTCGGAAAATGCATTTTTCTCTTTACGCCTGAAACTGATGGTACGAAGAAAACTATGTGATGTCTCATGCCGATGACAGCGTACATTGCTTACATGCAGAAAGTCAAACTAACCCAAACAATGGGAAGGGGGAGGTAGAAATAATAAAAGATTGAATTGAGAAGCTGAAGAAGAGTCAGAGTGTACGAAGGACACATTTTTTTTTTGCTTTTAGCACGGGGGCGGGAGTGGATAAGTGAAGGTGCTACTAGCATTCACGGGCCAAAACTAGGAGTGTGTGTATGTGTCTGGGCGCATTAGGAAGTGGATCTTTCCAAATCAAGTCAAAAGTCTATTTAAAAAACAAAGAAGGGGTTGTTCCGGCCATAATAAATAAAATATGAAACCAGGGAACAAATCAACGGCCCGAGTTTCCTGCTATATGAAACCAGGGAACAAATCAACGGCCCGAGTTTCCTGCTATATGAAACCAGGGAACAAATCAACGGCCCGAGTTTCCTGCTAGTTCTAAAGTCAAGTAGAAATGAAGAGAAATGACGATTATGAAGATCAAGAAAATGTTTCTATGCTTCACTATTTTGTGTCCGGACTCGAGGGGAAGTTCCGAATAGTTTTAAAGTCGATATTAAATTGGAGAAAATGTTCTTAAGGTCATCCATGTAAAACAAGCAAAACATTTTTTTTTAGTATCACTCAATTCTGCAGGTTTATGTCCCCTTTTTCCATGAAAATAAAATCAATTAATCACCACCAATTGATTAATATTTTTTGTGTTGATTAGTATATTGTCTTCCACTATGAATAATTGTGCGAAATTTCAATTCGATACGAGAATGGGAAGTTGGAGAAAAAACGTGTAAAAGAATCCACCCAGACAGACAGACAGACATAGTGAGTTGATAAAGAATTTGTACAAATATATTTATCTGACAACAAAGATCTAGTTGAACTTTTTTCATTTCACATTTTCTTTGTTATATACCCCCCCCCCCTTTTTTTTTCCAAGTGTTGAAAGTTTTTTTTTTTTTCTATCTACGAGCTTTGGCTATCCTTCCACATCTGGCATCTTTGTGTCTTGACATTGTCCTTTGCCACAAAGTAGGCCTTTGCCTCTTAAACATCTCTGAATGTAAACATTAGTGTACTAACAAGAGTAGCAAGCCTTACTGTCCCAAGTCACAAAACTAGCAAACCGCTGGGTGTTTTCTTTTAGATCTGGGTTTTTGCAAGCTGTATTTAATCAGTAGGCCTCTGTGTGTGTGTGTGTGTGTGTGTGTGTGCGTGCGTGCGTGCGTGCGTGCGTGCGTGTGTGTGTGTGTGTGTGTGTGTGTGTGTGTGTTTATGGGTGAACGAGAGAAATATCCATAATTACTGGGTATTTAACTGTGCCAGAAATGTAATTAAATAGACAGATTTCGGGCAAGGCAAACAAAAATTTAGGTAGTATGGTGTCGAAACATCTAGCTCTCTAGATTCTTGATATTTTTGCATAAAAACCTGATTGGAAGCGATGCTATCAATTCTAATGGTCAAAACATAAACTGTTAACCCTTGCACTAAAATAAGGCTAGCATTGGCAGAAATATGTTCAGTATAAACAGTAGAAATATCTGACAAGTGACGTCCGAGTGCAGTCCTCAAGTGTTAATTCAGGTCTCGGGGGTGTCATTATCTAGCCCCACTCTCTCGGAGCCCAGACCAAAGCGCCCAGGATCCCAAAGGGGGATAAATGTTTATTGCTTGCCGTCCCGGGCTACGACGTTATCAATTTCCAATTAGAGGATCAGTCTCGTTTTAGGATGTCTTCCTTTACAGTTCTGCCCGAGACCGTGGATTATGTTCCGTCCCAGAGGAACGTGCAAATGTTGGAAGTAAGGTTGGGCAAACACGAGAGACGAAACAAATTAAAGGCAAGAGATGATTCCTTCACCTCTTACTTAATCATACAAATACTTTGGGGCTTTTTTCAAAGGTAAAACTGCACTTGAGAAAATCAATATATTGTTACCAAGAAAAGCGTTTTTAGCGGGCCCCGAAAGGGGAAAAGACGCTATTAGTTTTATGTGAAATGTCTGTCCGTCTGTCCGTCCGTCCCGTTTAGATCTCGTAAACTAGAAAAGATATTGAAAATCCGACATCACAATATTTTAGACCATTTAAAGTTCTGATGCAACGGCTCCTTTTTTTTTTCTGAAAGCGAAAAAACTAATTTTTAAAATCAGTTATGCAAGCAGTTTCTTAAAGAGAAAAAGCTAATTAGTATGCATTATAAGTTAGACCTTATTTAAAACGAATAGTAATCTTGTAAACTCCATTTTCCTGAACCATTTTTGTGGAATGTTTCTTTTTTTTTTTTTTTTTTTTTTTTGAGGATTCGAATAAAAAAAAAAAAAATTTGGATTAGAGATTATTGGGCCTTTTCAAAACAAATACATCAATTATATACTTCAGTTAGGCCAGGAGCGGCTTGGTAGCTGAGCGGTAAAGCGCTTGGCTTCCGAATCCTGGTGAAGACTGGGATTTTCAACTTCGGAATCCTTGGGCGCCTATGAGTCCACCCAGCTCTAATGGGTACCTGACATTAGTTGGGAAAAAGTAAAGGCGGTTGGTCGTTGTGCTGGCTACATGACACCCTCGTTAAACGTAGGCCACAAAAACAGAAGAACTTTACATCATCTGCCCTATAGACCATAAGGTCTGAAAGGTGAACTAGTTAGGCCAGGTTCACATCTAACTTTGCATTCACTTGCACCTATCCTTTGATCTGCTGGACCGTTGGGGCACTACATAAGATCTGTCAACCTTCTTTCTCCATTCTTATCTCTCATTTGTCTTTTATATAATTTCATTTGGATGTTCTTTCTGAAAATAGTAAAGCCTTCCTGGGTGGACCACACAAACTATCTTTGTAACCTTGTTTATTTCTGATGTAATGTGCAATTTGAATTTCTAAATATCACAACATTTCAATAAATGCTTTTTTTTTTTTTACCTTAACATTGATCTGAAATAGATTGCTTCTATTAAGCACAAAGTAAAAACAGTGTAATTTTTTAAAAAATCTTATTGAAAAGATTTTTTTTGTAAACTGGAATTCGTGAGTTTATGTATAACGGGAATGTCACGTGGGATGCGCGTCAAGGTTGCCAGTGTAACAGGAAGTAGTTTAAACTCGCGTAGTTTTCTGTTTCTACACAGAACAGTAAATTTAAAACTGTCAATTAGTGTTAAGCAATAGGCTCTTGAAAGTTAAAACTCTAGGCCAGCACAAGCAAACAACAGCCTTACTAGTGTCTATTCTCACATTATCATTTACAGCTCCGAGCTCGCGGACTAGAGACGCGGCCAAAGGCCGAGCATACCGGGTACCTCTGCCAATTTTCTTTTATATACCAGGCTAAACGTACGGGACTCGCCATTTTTGAAACGGATCCTTGAGGAACGGCGCCTTGTTTGTTGACATGCTCGTGGGAGCTCTTTTACAACTCCGCACAGTGCCTTTGGGAAGCTCTCGTACTCCTTAGGTACCCCCACGGGATTTTTCTTTCGCTACCCATTTGGCCTAATCGTCTCCACTTACGACCGTTTCCACTCGGGCGCCACCGTGAGGTAGGGTAGCATGCAGTATATTAATAAAAAGGAAAGACAATTTGTTTCGGTACAGAAATTGAGAGAACTTTCGATTTCTAACGGAGTTTAGGAACCTTTAAATAGGGGAGACAATCTTATAATCGGGATCCAAAAATCAGTTTGTACATTCTAATTTTGTGAATCTATGATTGAAATTGAAACTAATATAGCTTTTAAGTTGTTAGCAAGTTGTTACAGTTTTAAATCCATTTTGTAGCCTATTATCGACACTCTCAGAAACTTCCTTTCCCTCGCTCCAGGAGATCCAAGGAGGTTGTACCACGTTTTGTTGGACGTAATGGAACTGTCACAAACACCCGTCGTGTCACGGGATGGAAAAGTCGTTCTGAAATGTGTCCTTCAATTGTTGGAACAGATCTATTTCAACTTCCCCTCTCTTCCACCATTGTATTGATCAAGTCTCTAATATTTTTAACAAGGAAAACCAAATTGATAGATAAGACAATAGACATTGTGTACAAGTGATGATTATTTTATGTTAGTGATGTATTAACAATTGTGTTTTTTGTGTATTCAGTTGAGTGCCAGGGTTTAATTACATGTTTAAAAAGGAATTAGTCGTGCTAGAATTTAATGACAGAAGGCAATCGGAAGAATAAAAGTTATTTCAAATTCCCAAACTATTTCCCTTATACAAAATGGCAGCGCTCTTTGAGTTAGCATTGTTAAAATATTGAAGTGGGAAATTCTTTAAATTGCATAAAGCAGAGGTCTCCAGGAGTCAGAAGTGAAACAAATCTATTTCAAAGGTATCCGTGTCCAACATAAGTGTTTCATCTTTTGACCTTTAGTTATCATTCTAGAATAAAACAGAATTGAACAAAAAAAAAGAAGTTAGTTCTAGAGTGGAGCCAAAATTCAACACAATTATTTACCATTTGCTGAAATATAGAGACCTTTACTTATTACTTTGTTGTTTTGTCCAAATTCTAGGCCTACTACACTAATCTATATCTGTTTTAATATACCAAATATGTGTATGAGACCTTTTTAGAATAGTCTGTTGAGCGATACACAACATTTTAATAATAATGTATACGGTTTGAACTGTTGTTTCAATGGTCCCGGGTTCAAACTGGCCAACCGCCATCTCGCTGTCCAACGGAGGTTGGGATGTTATAAGTTAGTAACGGTCAGTGTATGTGAAACATTGGAAACCTGTAAATTACAATGTATGGTGTCATTTGTGTCTGTCCAGGTGTGGCTTAACCATAGTTTGCTTATGATTTTGTATTTCATAAAATAAAACTATAAAACATGTTTAAAGTGGATGTTGGAGGCTAACATTTGAGCAAGCAGTTACAGGCTGTACGTTTGTTAGAAGGTAATAAATACATGACAAATTATTAGCCTCACTCCTTTAAAACATATTTCAATTTACCTCCCTTGTTTAATACATTTTGGTTTAGCAGATTTATCTCCCTTGTATGGTGCAATACATGTTGATTTACTTCTCTTTTGTATTGCATATTGGATTACCAGCAAGACGTCTGGCATATTATCGCCATGCAATAATATTCAATTATTCAATGAAGATTTTTTTTATCGGGAAAAGGGGGGATTTTCGCCTTCCAATTTAAATAGTTTCATGGGGTTTGGAAGCAAATCAATGCATCATAAACAAATACGTTTAAGGGAATCATCGGGACGGATGTATTCTTTCAGTTTCCCCCCAGGACACTACAAGGATTAATACGTTCACATTGGCCCCTAGGAACTAAATAGTTTTTCCCAACCCCGTTTAACCACAGTGACTTCTATTTGACTGTTACATTAAAAAAATAGATCTTCAGGCTATGCTCTGTTCATTGATCCATAGTCCCGCGGACCTCAAAGCCATTAACTGGTGATCAGAACAGGACTTTGGGCCATTTGTCTACACAAGTGATCTCTTTATTTTTATCTTCATCATTTGCTCTAAGACTCAAGCACGTGCCATATTCACACACATACACTCCACACAAACACACCAGTCATAATATGCCCTCACAAATACACACAGTCATAATACGCACTCAGACATACACACAAGTCATAGCTCCTTTGTCTTGAGATTTATAAATCTGTCATATTTAAATCGTGTAAATTTTTTTCCCTTCAAAAGCAACTAAACACACATACACACACAAACACATAAAACTGGCGGGAAACTCTCTGATTGGCTGGAAAGTAGCAGACACAAGAACGTGCACTTCTTACAGCTCAGCCAATTATTTACAGTGAACACAGTCATCCAAGAAGGGGGCCAGGAGGATGTCTCTAGAGTCGAGCCAGTGTCCAGAATTCAATTTTGCCAAGACTATTTTTTTCTCTAGCTCAAGTTTTGATACTATTTTCCTCAGAGTTATTCTCCACCAAGTCGAAACCAGATCAAGATACGTCACAGTGACGTAATCTACGAAAACATATCAACAATCAGCACAACATTTTCTTCTAGACTGTGATATCTTGGTTTCAGACAAACTAGTTAGCTAAAAATAGAGATGAACACTCAAAACATTGAGGGGGAAATAACTCCAACCTTGTGAAACCCAGCATGAATTGTTGACATAATCGTTTCGTTCGTTTGTTTATTTAATTGGTTTAATAATTATTGCTATTAAGTTTAATGTGAACAAAATGTGTTCGCCAGGATTTGCATTTTATTTTCTTTAATTGTCAAACAGAGAGAGATCATTAAGGAGAGAAAAGTCAACATTTTTTATTTTTAAATCGAAATAATTAACCATCAGTTGAAAGTATCTTTTTTGTATAAATAGGCCTATATATATTTATATTGTGTATGTGTGTATGTGTGTGTGTGTGTGTGTGCGTGTGTAATGTATATAAGAATTTGTCATCATAATTACCAGAAATCGATTATTTTTTCCTTAATTCTTCCGTATACGTTATAATAAACGCGAAATCCACATTTTTAATTTCACAAACTCGCAAATGTCAAGGTCAAAACAAACGAATATTTTCCTTTTTTTTAGTTTCAAAAGTACGAAATCATTTCATGCGTGTATGTGTTTCTGTAAACTAGGTTATTCACGAATGTTACGGGAAATGTCATAAAGGCCAGATGTACATCTAGAAGAACAGCCGAAGAATAGTCAGAGAGTGTAGGTAGGATTATTTTAATTTTTTAAGGTGGAGGTAGGGCTACTAGAATTCACGGGACAAAAGTATGGCGTTATAATTCAAGCGTAGAGAAGCGCGAGTGTATGTACCAACTGATTCTCGTGATAGGACACGTACTTGTGGCACGTACTTGTGACACGTACTTGTGGCCCGTACTTGTGGCCCGTACTTGTGGCTCGTACTTGTGGCCCGTACTTGTGGCCCGTACTTGTGGCCCGTGGTTTAAAAGCAGCACACTTTGGTCGTTTTTTCTTTGTAGTTGGGATGCTATAACGGAACAGTTCGCATCAAATCGCTCCTTCACTCAAACCTTGGCCCGTGAATTCTAGTATCCCAAACTTCTCCCTAACCCTCCAAAAATAAAAAAAAGAACTACATAAAATCAGCTTGCTAGTGCTCCTATAAAGTATTTGTCTCTTGCATTCATTCATTCAAGTCGTTTACTATTTTTCTCTTATTCTCTTTATTCATTTCTCTTTTCTCTACTTTCTCTTCCTCTTTCTCTCTCAATCTCACCATCTCTCCCTCTCTCTCATTCTCTATCCTTCATATGCTACTCATTTAACCTATTGTCACATGTTCTAGTCACTGTACTGAAGAATGCATGTCTGAAAATGTTCAGCTGCTATATTTGTCTTCTTAAGCCTTGAGGCAATCATCAGAATAGAACACTCGGCATTGTCTCTTATTATCATTTCTTGAACAGATTTTAAAGAGAAATTTCAATTTCAATGAGCTCTGACAAGAACTCATTACCCAATGTCAAAGAATGTAGTGTTCAAAACTGTGCTGTTTATAAATATATATATATATATATATATATATATGGACTTTTAAGCTTTTAGTTCTGAAACAAATGTGCAAATTATAAATAAACTTATCTTATATTATAAAATACAGACGTTACTTAACAAAGAAGATGATTACGTCCTAAGCATCATGCATGTTAATCAATGACTTAAATTCTGCCAAGTCACTGGTTTTCCTGGCTAGCTTAGGCAACCCATTCCATGCTCTAATAGCACTAGGAAAAAGGAGTATTTGTACAAATTTGTCTTAGCATATGGAACAAGAAATGTGCTTTTATCTTTGTGTCTTATGAGTATTTTATTAAGTTTTAGAATAATATCAGCACAAAGAACCAAAAGGTTATCGAGATAATGTTGTAAAGAAAATATGGCGAAACGTAGATAAACCCGAGAGGACTCGAACCGAACCGGCCCCAACGTCTAACATCTACCTAGCCAGACCATCCAGTTCTCGAAAAAAAAAAGATCTTTCAGGTTAGTATGGTTATCCGACTTCCTTAGTCACTGCTGCTATTGTTATTATTATTATTATTCATTTATGTATACATAGATATATTGTTGTAAACAATTAGACCAGTGTTTCCCACACTGTGTTCCGCGAATCCTGAATAGCTGGTCCGCGAACTACTGGAATAATGAACTAGTAGGCCACCCTGTAAATCTCTCTAACAAACCAAGCCAAGTGTTCCGCTAAATACCCAGAATGTACCAAGTGTTCAGTGAAGCAAACAGCTCGGGAAACATTACATTAGACCATCAGTTAAAAACAGTCACTATGTTATAGTACTAGCCAGTGCGGTGGTGGGGTAACCTGACCAGTGGACAAAAATATGATTGAGTATAATTAGGGCGTGCATCAACTTGACTGTGTGGCCTTGAACTTAACGCTAACCCAGACTGACTGATGAAAACATCAAAGGCAATGGAAACTCAATAAATGTTTATCCAAACAGATATGTAAGTGCTAGAGAGAGAGTGTGCAACTTTGTGTTCTGTTACTTCAAAGAACAAGACAAGGGAGATAATTTGAGCATATTCTTAACTGTAATATTGTGTATTTCCCAAGCTGGTCCCTGTGGGACACTCCATCAAAGAACGCGTGACGTAACTGGTCCTTTACACATTCTAGCGAGAGTCTGTTTGGGTATTTAGTGCTCCATACATCTTGGGTTGAATGAAATGTACCATGGGGATATCAATTGTCTTTTCTATTATCATAATGAATTTTTTCTCTACCTTTCATCTCTCTCTTTCTCTTTCTCTCTCTCTCTCTCTGTCTGGTCTGTAATCTCTTACTTTTCACTCTCTTTTTTCTTTCTTTCTGTTTCCGTTATTCCTCTTTTCTTTCTTTATATCTCGCTTTTTTTCTTCTTTTTTCTTCTTCTCTCTCTCTCATTTTCTGTTTCCTTCTCTACTCTTTCCCTAACATCAATACACACATACAAAATGAAAGTGTCGTGCTCATGTACCCAAATAGAAGGAAACAGCTAAATCTTCACTATTTCAGAATTTCTTATTTTCCTTGGTATTTTTTTGTTACCAGAAATAAAAAATTTTTATTCGCATTTTGTTTTCAGTATTAACTTAGGACTCCTCTGTCATTCGCACTATTTTGACGCTTTTAGTTTTGAGCATGATACTTGGCTTTGGTCTTGGGTGAGTTAGGGTTCCATTCCTAGACTAACATTTTTAACTAAAAGATCAAGGACAGTTGGTTAATTATCTGTCTAAGGTATGTAGCTACAAACAACTAGTAGAACTAGATCGATAATTTATAAACAAAGAAAGAATCAGCTTGAAAGTAGATGTAGTAACACAAGTGAAAGGATTATTTAAACAAGATACAACCAACTCACTAAACAAGGTTACAAAAGACAGTTTGTGTGGAAACACAAACTCAAAATCGGCCCCCTAGGTGGTCCACCCAGGCAGGCTTTAATATTTTGAGAAAGAACATCCGAATGAAATTATATCAAAGACAAATGAGAGATAAGAATGGAAAAAGAAGGTTAACAGATCTTGTGTAGTGCCCCAACGGTCAAGCAGATCAAAGGATAGGTGAAAGTGAATGTAAAGTTAGATGGGAACCTGGCCTAACTAGTTCCCCTTTCAGACCTTGTGGTCTATAGGGCAGATGATATAAAGTTCATCTGTGTTTGTGGCCTACGGTGTCATGTAGCCAGCACAACGACCAACCGCCTTTACTTTTCCCCAACTAATGTCAGGTACCCATTAGAGCTGAGTGCACTCAGAGGCGCCCAAAGATTCCAAAGATTAAAATCCCAGTCTTCACCAGGATTCGAACCCGGGACCCCCGGTTCGGAAGCCAAGCGCTTTACCGCTCAGTCACCGCGCCTCTCCTGGTCTAACTCCGGGGTCGGCAACCTGCGGCTCGCGAGCCACATGCGGCTCTTTGGATGTGAAGCTGCGGCTCTTTAGTTCCATGCGCAAATATTATTTATTTATTATTATTATTATTATTTATCGAAAAAATTTTTAAAAAATAGTTCTGAATCGTTTAATGACGATTTGGCACCGATTTGATCTCTCAACCACTTGTACTCGCTTTTCACCAAACCCCTCTCCTATTACACGCGTCGTCACTGCTGTCAGTCCGTTGGAAGCTCTCGAATGTCGTCGGATGTTTCTATGAAGGTTTTTGTGGCACCACTAGAAGTAGAAAAAAAAAGGCCAACCATTTAGAGATGGCGAGTATGTCAAAGGCTGCTTCCTGTCTGCATAGGAAGAACTGTTTCGTCATTTCAAAAACAAACCAGAAATCCTTTAAAAAATCAAAGAATTGCCACTATCCGCTAAAACAGTACAAGATAGAATAGCTAAAATGTCTTCAAATGTAACATATTTGCAGGTGGAAGATATTCAATTTTCTTCTGTCTTATCACTTGCTATAGATGAGTCTTGAGACATAAAAGACACGACACAAGTTGCCCTTTTTGTCAGATAAATGTCTTCCCAAGGTCCAAAAGAAGAACTTGTCTCGTGACAAACTAGAGGAGATGTAGCGCATGACATGCAAAAATACCTTGAAAACATTAAGATCGATATACATAATAAATAAAATCGTTTAAATAACAACTGATGGTGCCAGAAATATGACAGGAAAAAATAAAGGGGCAACAACGATTTTTTGGAGCTAAATAAACCATAAAATTCTTACGTTTTCCTGGATAAATCTGAAGTGCTTAAGGCCTACAACGATTCCGACCGAAATAGTTAAGGTCATAAATTTGGTAATCAAGATTTTTAAGATCATCTTGTCAGAAGTACTCTACCATCGTCAGTTTAAAGAATTCTTAAACGAAATGGAGACTCAGTATTCCGACCTCCTTCTTCCAAACAAAGTGTGATGGCTTTCCAAAGGTTGAAACGTTTTGCTTTGTGCTTGAATGAAATAAATACATTCCTAAATGAAAAAAAAATGCATTAATCACCCTCAATTAAAGAACGACTAATGGTTGCAAGCATTTTACTTTATGGTGGATATAACAATGAAATTAAATGAGCTCAATTTAAAACTGCAAGGAAAGGAAACCCATCCTGTGGTTTGGTAGAAGAATTTGTTTGTTTTGAAGAAAAATTAATTCTTTTTGCAGAAGATATTCAGAGCCGTAAGCTAGTTCGTTTTGAATGTCTAACAAAGTATTGCGATCAAATCAGTGCAACGTTTGACACGAATTACTTCAGCACAGTTGGAAAAACAAATCAGTGCATTTCTTGACAGAGTTGAGCAGTTTAACCCCCCCCCCCCCCCAAAAAAAAAACCAAAAAAAAAACATTCGAGCATTCTTCTCAACACAAATAGTAACGAAATCCACATTGATCCATTTGGGATTGATACTGGACCTCTTGAAATGAAATTGATCGATTTAAAAAGTAAAGCTTTGTGGAGTGGATAATTTACAAAGTTAAAAAAATCAAGTTACAATTGTTGGAAGTCCAGAAATGTATGTACATAACGCAACAAAAGTGGACAGCTTTAAAAGGAATGCCGCGAGTTGATTCGGCGCATGGTATAATCTTTCAGATTGCAACAGAGAGGTGAAGAAGTTGGCATTTAGAGTGCTATCTTTGGATTGGCATGTTAGTGCGAGAAAGCGTTCTCTTGCATGAATTAAAAGTAAAGAAAGAAGCCTACTAGAAATTGAAAATTTAAAGTCGTGTTTGAAACTAAAAACAAGATATGAGCCGAATGTATCCAAACTTTTTCAAACCATGCAAAGCCAAAGCTCCCATTGAATTAGTGTTGTAATTAAATGTTTAACTGCTTTAGTTGTTACCGAAATACAAAAATAGCTATCCGGTGTTTATGTGTGTATCTCTAAGTAGATTTAGGAAAATTAAATTTACAAGATTACTATTCGTTTTAAATTAGTTCTAACTTATAATGCATACTAATTTGCTTTTTCTCTTTAAAAAAAATACTTGCATAACTGATTTTAAAAATTAGATTTTTCGCTTTCAGAAAAAAAAAAGTAGCCTTTGCATCAGATCTTTGAATGGTCTAAAATATTGTGATGTCCGATTTTCAATATCTTTTCTAGTTTACGAGATCTAAACGGGACGGACGGACAGACGGACAAACATTTCACACAAAACTAATAGCGTCTTTTCCCCTTTCGGGGGCCGCTAAAAATAGTTTATAAGACAACATTATCCTTACTGCTGCATGTGCTATACAGAAATCATTATTCTTAGTGCTGCCATAACTATGTATAAACCATATACACTACTGTTGGTAGAAAACAACATACAGACATCATAAAATCTGCATAAACTTTACAGATAATACTATATCTATGGCTGTATTAACAATACGATCCATTTTGAGATTTGTACTAGTTAATATATATAGGCTATATATGTATGCCACAATGTCAACTCCCACAAGACATTCTGTATAGCAATTTAATAGAAGGCAACCTGTGGTTCGCGACCCCTTTGGGGGTCGATTGACGATTTTCCAGGGGTCGCCTAAGACCATCGAAAAAATGGATTGTTATTGTCTATTCTTCTATTGCTGTATGTGTGTGCGAGGGGGGGGGGTCGCGGCAGAGTGGTGGATTGTAAAAAGGGGTTGCCGAGTCTAAAAGGTTGAGAACCGCTGCACTAGATAGATCCAGATATACAGCGAGCATAAAGGACAAAATATATATATATATGATTCATCATTTCGTAATAGCACAAGCTTTTTTCCAACTCTTATCTTTCATCTCAAGTCACATTTACTCAACAATAGATCTTGGGATACACTGTGACTACAAAAAAAAAAGAAGGAAAAGAAACAACATTAAATTAAATCAAGAATTGTATTTTTGTTAATAATATATACGGCAGAGAAAGAAATGTGCTCAAGGAGGAGACTCAGGCACCAACTAAAAGCTGAACATTTGTATTTGATCAGAGCACAATAGATGTATTCTTTTATGTTCCAAAATATACATGAATTATAGATCTCCGATTTATTATGACAATGAAATGACGTCACGCACAAACGTCTTAAACATCAAATACAAACATTTTGGACATCAAACAAAAGTCTTACACATAACTACAAACATTGTACACATCAAACAAAAGTCTTACACATAACTACAAACATTGTACACATCAAACAAAAGTCTTACACAAAGCTACAAACATTGTACACATCAAACAAAAGTCTTACACATAACTACAAACATTTTGGACATCAAACAAAAGTCTTACACATAACTACAAACATTTTGGACATCAAACAAAAGTCTTACACATAACTACAAACATTGTACACATCAAACAAAAGTCTTACACATAACTACAAACATTGTACACATCAAACAAAAGTCTTACACATAACTACAAACATTGTACACATCAAACAAAAGTCTTACACATAACTACAAACATTGTACATATCAAACAAAAGTCTTACACATAACTACAAACATTTTGGACATCAAACAAAAGTCTTACACATAACTACAAACATTGTACACATCAAACAAAAGTCTTACACATAACTACAAACATTGTACACATCAAACAAAAGTCTTACACATAACTACAAACATTGTACACATCAAACAAAAGTCTTACACATAACTACAAACATTGTACACATCAAACAAAAGTCTTACAAATAACTACAAACATTGTACACATCAAACAAAAGTCTTACACATAACTACAAACGTCTTACACATCAACCACTCAAACGACTTTTACATCAATACAAACTCACATCAACCGCACACATCTTACTCATTAAACACACATACTAAAGCCTTAAATATCAAGCCACAAACGTCGCAACAGCACAAATGTCGAATACGACGACCCAAACAAACGTCTTACACAACAAAAACACACACATACACACGCTTCTCCATCAGAAATCAATGATAACTATTACATAATTATTTGATTTGTTTTGGGATTTTTGTGGCACATATTTGAAATGGATCAGATGGACAACAAAACTGAAATGATTGGAACAAAATTATAACCCTTCTTTTATGTAGATGACCACAATGGGAGCATTAGCTTCGTCTTAGCTATTTATAACTGAAGGTCACATGTTTTTCTTTTGAAAAAAAATCCTAAAAGTCCATTGTTTGTTGTTGTTGTTTTTCAATCTTAATTTAGCATGATTAAAATGAAGATATAAATATTGGCCAGTCCATTTTATTTCTATATGTACGTGTTGGACAAGGGACAAGAATTAAAGATTTGGATGAACTCAACAGATTGTATGCGTATGTTTACAAAAGAATAATTCCATTCTGTGTCTATTGAACACCAAATTGTATACACACTTTCTTCGTCATCATGCAAGAGAAGAGGAACACTGCCATTTCTATTTGTTAATAGCGCTCTAGAAATTCAATTATTATTCTTATTTCTCAATCATTCTACTTCATTAAGAGACATTCTGATGAATCGAACGGAAGCTATATAGAAGCAATTCGTCTTCCAATCTGTTTTTATGGAATCTTTATCATCAGCTAGTTTATTTTTTTAATGAAACATTACCGCATTTTATAAACATTAAAAAAGGGACAAAATCAAATGAAGTCATCGGTGACATAGTCTCTAATGTCTAAAGATTCATGTGTGTTATTAGTCTTTACAAGCTGCTACGTATGTAAAGGTCATACAGCCATAGGACTCCTTTTTTAATTATTTTTTTTACCAAAGGCCAAAGACAACCTGGTTCCAAAACCCACCTGGATAATAAATTATGTTTATTTTTCAAAAACAGTCCACTTTTGGAAGGCCAACTGTCAACACATTCAAGTCAGTCAGACAGTTTCCGAAAACTCAAACGCTTCCAGAGACAGATTATTATTATTATTAGTATAGCTTTTATATAGCGCTACTTTCATGCTTATAGCATGCTCAGAGCACTTTTGGTCCAATCTCATTTGTGGACCAGTGGGAAGAGGGGGTATCTAGGAGTTGGTTTTCCGTGCTTGTCTTAGATTTGCTTCCAGAAACAGATTGTCAGAAACAGAGAATCTCATTTGTGGACCAGTGGGGGCAGGGGGTATCTAGGATTTGGTTTTCCATGCTTGACTTAGATTTGCTTCCAGAAACAGACTGTCTTAGATTAGCTTCCAGAAACAGACTGCCTTAGATTAGCTTCCGGAAACAGACTGTCTTAGATTAGCTTCCAGAGATAGATTGTCTTAGATTAGCTTCCAGAAACAGACTGCCTTAGATTAGCTTCCAGAAACAGACTGTCTTAGATTAGCTTCCAGAGATAGATTGTATTAGATTAGCTTCCAGAAACAGACTGCCTTAGATTAGCTTCCAGAAACAGATTGTCTTAGATTAGCTTCCAGAAACAGACTGTCTCAGATTAGCTTCCAGAGATAGGTTGTCTTAGATTAGCTTCCAGAAACAGACTGCCATAGATTATCTTCCAGAAACAGACTGTCCTAGATTATCTTCCAGAAACAGACTGCCTTAGATTATCTTCCAGAAACAGACTGCCATAGATTATCTTCCAGAAACAGACTGTCCTAGATTATCTTCCAGAAACAGACTGCCTTAGATTATCTTCCAGAAACAGACTGCCATAGATTATCTTCCAGAAACAGACTGTCCTAGATTATCTTCCAGAAACAGACTGCCTTAGATTATCTTCCAGAAACAGACTGCCATAGATTATCTTCCAGAAACAGACTGTCCTAGATTATCTTCCAGAAACAGACTGCCTTAGATTATCTTCCAGAAACAGACTGCCTTAGATTAGCTTCCAGAAACAGACTGCCATAGATTAGCTTCCAGAAACAGACTGTCTTAGATTAGCTTCCAGAAACAGACTGCCTTAGATTATCTTCCAGAAACAGACTGCCTTAGATTATCTTCCAGAAACAGACTGCCTTAGATTATCTTCCAGAAACAGACTGCCATAGATTAGCTTCCAGAAACAGACTGTCTTAGATTAGCTTCCAGAAACAGACTGTCCTAGATTATCTTCCAGAAACAGACTGCCTTAGATTATCTTCCAGAAACAGACTGCCATAGATTATCTTCCAGAAACAGACTGTCCTAGATTATCTTCCAGAAACAGACTGTCCTAGATTATCTTCCAGAAACAGACTGCCTTAGATTATCTTCCAGAAACAGACTGCCATAGATTAGCTTCCAGAAACAGACTGTCTTAGATTAGCTTCCAGAAACAGACTGCCTTAGATTTACTTCCAGAAACAGACTGCCTTAGATTATCTTCCAGAAACAGACTGCCATAGATTATCTTCCAGAAACAGACTGTCCTAGATTATCTTCCAGAAACAGACTGCCTTAGATTATCTTCCAGAAACAGACTGCCTTAGATTAGCTTCCAGAAACAGACTGCCATAGATTAGCTTCCAGAAACAGACTGTCTTAGATTAGCTTCCAGAAACAGACTGCCTTAGATTATCTTCCAGAAACAGACTGCCTTAGATTATCTTCCAGAAACAGACTGCCTTAGATTATCTTCCAGAAACAGACTGCCATAGATTAGCTTCCAGAAACAGACTGTCTTAGATTAGCTTCCAGAAACAGACTGTCCTAGATTATCTTCCAGAAACAGACTGCCTTAGATTATCTTCCAGAAACAGACTGTCTTAGATTATCTTCCAGAAACAGACTGCCTTAGATTATCTTCCAGAAACAGACTGCCTTAGATTATCTTCCAGAAACAGACTGCCTTAGATTATCTTCCAGAAACAGACTGCCTTAGATTAGCTTCCAGAAACAGACTGCCATAGATTAGCTTCCAGAAACAGACTGTCTTAGATTAGCTTCCAGAAACAGACTGCCTTAGATTATCTTCCAGAAACAGACTGCCATAGATTATCTTCCAGAAACAGACTGTCTTAGATTAGCTTCCAGAAACAGACTGCCTTAGATTATCTTCCAGAAACAGACTGCCTTAGATTATCTTCCAGAAACAGACTGCCTTAGATTATCTTCCAGAAACAGACTGCCTTAGATTATCTTCCAGAAACAGACTGCCTTAGATTATCTTCCAGAAACAGACTGCCTTAGATTATCTTCCAGAAACAGACTGCCTTAGATTATCTTCCAGAAACAGACTGCCATAGATTAGCTTCCAGAAACAGACTGTCTTAGATTAGCTTCCAGAAACAGACTGCCATAGATTATCTTCCAGAAACAGACTGCCATAGATTATCTTCCAGAAACAGACTGTCTTAGATTAGCTTCCAGAAACAGACTGCCTTAGATTATCTTCCAGAAACAGACTGCCTTAGATTATCTTCCAGAAACAGACTGCCTTAGATTATCTTCCAGAAACAGACTGCCTTAGATTATCTTCCAGAAACAGACTGTCCTAGATTATCTTCCAGAAACAGACTGCCTTAGATTATCTTCCAGAAACAGACTGCCTTAGATTAGCTTCCAGAAACAGACTGCCTTAGATTAGCTTCCAGAAACAGACTGCCTTAGATTATCTTCCAGAAACAGACTGCCTTAGATTAGCTTCCAGAAACAGACTGCCTTAGATTATCTTCCAGAAACAGACTGCCTTAGATTAGCTTCCAGAGATAGATTGTCAAAGAATAGCTGTGCAATGCATCAACACAATCCAGAATGGGAAGTGGGAGAAACACACAAACCATTGTACCAGAAACACACAGTGACTTAATATAAGCTTTGTTGAAATAGAAGTTACTGTTGTATAAAGTTGCACATTCTTTTTTTTTTCACTAATCTTTGTTTTTTTAATGCTGTTATGTTTCTGTTAAAAAAGAATAGTAGTGAGACATATAGCCAACTAAACCTTATTGGCTGACCACGGTGTGGAACACGGTGACATTACAGAGTGTTACAGACAGACTTTCAGTCCATTTGTCTTAACAATCTCTGTAGGTTACCAAGTCTTTGGTAGTTGACATGGGAGATGTTTTCCTCCACCCCCTCTCTGCTTCCAAGAGAGGGAACTCATGCTGTTCAAGTCAAACTGAGTTGTCTGGCTTTGAATTAGAACAAAGATAAAAGATGAAGCTTGTTCTACAATTTGTTCTCTTCAGTCCTACTGGCAGTTTCCTTCATGATGTTTTGTTCTTCAATTCTCTAGTTTGTTTGTTTGTTTGTTTGTTTGTTTGTTTGTTTTTACTTGCGATGGAACTTTGGATTTACTGACATTATAATATATAAATGCACAAATAGACACACACAAACATACACAGAGACAGAGATAGATAGATAGATAGATAGATAGATAGATAGATAGATAGATAGATAGATAGATAGATAGATAGATAGATAGATAGATAGATAGATAGATAGATAGATAGAGGAGGCTCTAGACTCTTGACTCTCACTCTATGACTTAAAATGTATTTGAAAACAAACGGGTAATTGACTAGAAGTAATAAAGGATTTGGATACACAGATCAACCGCCACGCAATGGGATATAATTATTCGCCATTTTGATTTGTTTTTTCCATTCCTATTCATTAATGCTAAAGAAAGAAACATTACTTAGCCATAAATAGCATATATCTCGTTCACAATAAGCAGTGTAACTATTTTAATTCTAATTATATCAATTACTTTGGATAAGTCATGTACTATAACTTGTAATAGATTTAGACTAACTGACTAATCTGTGCAATTACAAATATTTCTACCCATTGCTTCAGCTTTTTAAATACGCTATGATCCTATCACTTATCTGGACCAGTTGTGGGGGTGGGGGGGTGGAAGAGATTATTTTGCGCAATTATTTCTTATACCTGACAAAACAAGAATAAAAAAATAAATAACCTATTAGTACATTAACTATTAATAGTTAATAATTTTTGTTTGGTAACAAGCAAGGGAAAGAAATTGTACTTGACTTATGTTGTGATATAAGTTGAATTTCCCGTTTATAGGTCGTTGCTTAAAAGTTTGAAACTAAAAATAGATAACACTAAAAACCTATTTTCATAAGCATTTACTTGCATAGTGGTTAGTGTGTTGGATAGAGGAGGCTTGAGCCCTCGAGTTAGAATTCAAGTCTAACAACTTTAAAAAAAAAAATATTTAATAATTTAGGGCAGTGCTTAGGCCTTTTTAAACGATTGGTCTAGATTGAACTATCGCGCACAGAGCATGCCATATACATAAAAGTGGCGCTTAACAAAATCGCAAAATTTCAACTTGATCCGGAATTGAGTGTGGAACAAATAGCGTGTACAAACTTTGACCAGACAGACAGGGTTAACGTGTGCTTTATGACAAAAAAATTCGGACTATATGCTTTAAGATGAATTTCTAGTAACCACATTGTCGTGACATTGATCTAGATCTTAATGAATTACTTGACTGTATCAAGGTGAACCTCATTGATAATCTAAATCTAATCTAATCAAGAAATGAAATCAGTCTAATTGTACATAGATCATAGATCACAGTTAACGAAACGACATCATGCCAATTGAAATAATTATTCTGCTTCTGCTTTCTCTTCCCTTCTCTCTCTCTCTCTTTCTCTCTCTTTCTCTCTTTCTCTCTATCTATCTTTCTCTGTTTCGCTCACTTTTTTTTTATATATTTAAATACTAGTATCGTAATCAAAGCATATAATAATCACACTCTGTTAACCTATATCCTCCTTTTTTTTCTGTAGTGAGACTACGTATCTGTAAATCTTTTTACAAAGTCTTGATCAACTCACCTTATCTTATCTTATCTTATATAATACAGACGTTACTTCAAAAAAGAAGATGATTACGTCCTACGCGTCATGCATTTAGTCATGCATATTATCCAATGACTTAAATTCTGCCAAGTCACTGGTTTTTCTGGCTAGCTCAGGCAACCCATTCCATGCTCTAATAGCACTAGGGAAGAATGAGTATTTGCACATATTTGTCCTAGCATATGGGACGAGGAATGTGCCTTTATTTTTGTGTCTTTCAGAGTATTTTATTAAATTTTGTTTTTGTATTTGAAGATTATGGTTCAGTGTTTTATGTATAATTGCTACTTTACTTTTGAGTCTTCTGTCCTGAAGGCTTCCTAAATTTAGTGATTTTACTAATGGTGTTACCCTAGTCAAAGGTGAATATTCGTTTGTTATGAATCTCAGTGCTCTATTTTGTGTTTGTTCCAGTTTCTTAATGTTTTCTTGAGTTGAGGGGTCCCAAACGGTGGATGCATATTCTATTATTGGCCTAACCAAGGTTAAATAACATTTTAGTTTTATGTTCTTATTTGATTTATAGAAATTTCTTTTAATAAACCCTAATGCTTTGTTTGATTTTTTTATAGTTTCATCAATATGTGGATTCCATGACAGTTTTTCATTTATTATAACACCTAGGTATTTTGCGTTTTTAGTCTGTGTTACTGGTTTGCCATGAATAAGATAAGTGGAATTAATTTGTTTTAGTTTTTTTGTTACTCTTAACAACTGACATTTTTCTGGGTGGAAAGACATGCTCCAATTTGATTCCCATTTCATCTAATTCTCTTTGTAAAATATATGTGTCTTGTATTGTTTTTATTGTTCTATATATTATGCAATCGTCTGCAAATAATCTGACTTTTGTTCCTGAACTAATGTAATTTGGTAAATCATTTATGTAAATTAAAAATAGTAGTGGACCCAAGACTGTTCCTTGTGGTACACCTGAGTTTACTGTTATTGGTGTTGATTTAGAGCCATTTATTATTACAGTTTGTTCTCTCCCTATCAGAAAATCTTTAATCCACTGATGCAGTGGACCATTAATGCCGAAATATTTTAATTTTTTAAGCAAACTATGGTGGTGAACTTTGTCAAAAGCCTTGGAAAAATCTAGTAAGATAGCATCTATTTGTTCACTCTCTCTGTGTGTCTGTCTGTCCAAAAGTTTGTACACGTTATTTCTCCGACACCTAATCTCGGATCAAGCTGAAATTTTAGATAATTATTTCTTTTAGCTGACAACACAAGAATCGATTTAAAAAAATGAACCAATTAGTTAATTAACTATTGGTAATAAATTACTTTGTTTGGTATCTCTAACAAGGGAAAAAATAGTACTTGACTGAAGCGGTGGTATAAGCTGAATTAGTCGCCTTTCCAAGGAAAAGAAAGAGTACTTGACTGAAGTAGTGGTATAGGCTGAACTAGTTCCCTTTATAGATTTATCGTCTGAGGCTTTTTTTTTCTCTCTAGTGAGACTACCTATCAGTGAAACTATAAGCGTTTACTCTTGCTCTCTAGTGAGACTACCTATCAGTGAAACTATGAGCGTTTACTCTTGCTCTCTAGTGAGACTACCTATCAGTGAAACTATAAGCATTTAATCTTGCTCTCTAGTGAGACTACCTATCAGTGAAACTATAAGCATTTAATCTTGCTCTCTAGTGAGACTACCTGTCAGTGAAACTATAAGCATTTACTCTTGCTCTCTAGTGAGACTACCTATCAGTGAAACTATAAGCGTTTACTCTTGCTCTCTAGTGAGACTACCTATCAGTGAAACTATAAGCGTTTACTCTTGCTCTCTAGTGAGACTACCTATCAGTGAAACTATAAGCGTTTACTTGAGACTAACATTGCTGTTTCATGATGTTGTTCTAAATCCTTTAAAGTCATCGTTAAGACTATAAACGTGTTTTTGTGTACTCGATGAGCTTAGAGTGTAAGATACAGTTGGAGTATCAAAGCAAACATTTCTAGGACAATCTGTCTCACTGTGTCTGAAAACAATCTGTCTCACTGTGTCTGAAAACAATCTGTCTCACTAACTATGTCTTAAAACAAGCCATTAAATTTGTCTCACCGATTGTGTCTTAAAACAAGGTACTTAATATGTCTTACCAAGTGTGTCTTTCAACAATCTGTCTCACCAGATGTGTCTTAAAACAACTTGTCTCACCAGTCGTGTCTTAAAACAAAGTACTTAATAATAAATAAATGTTAAATGTAAATGTTAAATGTAAATGTTAAATGTAAATGTTAAATGTAAATGTTAAATGTAAATGTTAAATGTAAATGTTAAATGTAAATGTTAAATGTAAATGTTAAATGTAAATGTTAAATGTAAATGTTAAATGAAATTAGAAAAAAATACAGCGGCCCAATACAGCGGCCCAATACAGCGGCCCAATACGATGTACAGTAGATGCATGGGGCATTATAATCCTGTAACATTATATATATATGAGTGTAACACAAATAGAGATCAAACATGTCAATAGAGTCTCTCAAGTTGTCTCCTATTTCGTGATTGCGTTGGCTTTAAAATTTAGATGCAATTGCACCTCATCTGATCTGATAGCACCAAACACACATTCATTAATAATGTCATTTCGGTGGGGGTTCCGCATTAACAAATAGTCTTGACAATGACATCACTTGCGGGTGATTACTGCGTGAGTCGCACAAGTTTTCAAGTTGTGTTTTTTTCACTGCTTTTTTATGTTTTATTTTTATTTTTGCTTACTGCTTTTAGTGTTCAACTCTGTAAAAGGAATATATGTAAATTTCAACTTCAATGCATTCAATTTTTTTGTACTCCAGCTCCATTTCAGTTGACATTTTGTTTCCTCTACTTCAATAGGTTTCAAACGTTTTGCTTAAATCTATCAGTAACAGTTTTAATCTACACTGTAACGAATTCTCAATTCTGTTGCGAATGCTAAACAATGGCATAATTCTTGGTGAACTTGAGCTGTAAGTGTTGTTGGATTACAGTTGAATGCCACAAATAGGGAACTAAACGATCAATTGGAAAAGCCTTTTTTTTTTTGTCTTTTCTGTCTGTTGTTCACTTGGCTATCAATTTCCGTTCATAAAATAAATAAAAAAAAAGAAATGTCCGGAGTTTAGAAGGAGATGGAAAGAGAGGTCAAGTTGAGGGAGAGGAGAGACAGAGAGAGAGAGAGAGAGACAGACAGACAGAGAGTGAGATGGAGAACGGAGAGGGGGTAGGGTGAAACAGAGACAGAAAAATGGTAATTACTTTGTCTGCGAGACAGTCGACAGCAGATGTGTCAGATACTAGAAATCAAACCCACGATAGGGTAAGTAAAAGAAAAAAAGAGACAATAGTAAAGAGACTAAAGGTTCATGAACAAGTTATCATTTAATACTTCTCTTATCATGTTCACATTGTATTATCTACATCAACATTTTATATAGTCATGTTGGTAATAAAATGTTGACATAAACAAATTGGTAATAAAATGTTGACATGAACATGTTGGTAATAAAATGTTGACATGAACTAATTGGTAAAAAATGTTTACATTTGTGCGTGTCAACATTTTATTTTTAACATGTTCGTGTCAACATTTTATTACAAACTTGTTCATGTTAACATTTAATACCAATATGTTCATTTCAACATTTAATTACCAACATGTTCATCTCAATATTTTATTACTAACATGTTCATGTCAACATTTTATTACCAACAAGTTCATGTCAACATTTGATTACCAACATGTTCATGTCAACATTTTATTACCAACATGTTCATTTCAACATTTTATTGCCAACATATTCATGTCAACATTTTATTACCATTATGTTCATGTCAATATTTTATTACCAACATGTTCATGTCAACATTTTATTACCAATTTGTTCTTGTCAACATTTTATTACCGACATGTTCATGTCAACATTTTATTACAAACTTGTTCATGTTAACATTTAATACCAATATGTTCATTTCAACATTTAATTACCAACATGTTCATCTCAATATTTTATTACTAACATGTTCATGTCAACATTTTATTACCAACAAGTTCATGTCAACATTTGATTACCAACATGTTCATTTCAACATTTTATTGCCAACATATTCATGTCAACATTTTATTACCATTATGTTCATGTCAATATTTTATTACCAACATGTTCATGTCAACATTTTATTACCAATTTGTTCTTGTCAACATTTTATTACCGACATGTTCATGTCAACATTTTATTACCAAGATTTTCATTTCAAGATTTTATTCCCAACATAATCATGTCAACTTTTTTTTTTAATTTGTTTATGTCAACATTTTATTACCAACATGTTCATGTCAACTTTTCATAATAATATGTTTATTTCAAGATTTAATTACCAACATGTTCATGTCAACAATTTATTACCAATTTGTTCATGTCACCTTTTTATTACCAACATGTACATGTCAACAATTACCAACATGTTCATGTCAACTTTTCATAATAATATGTTTATTTCAAGATTTAATTACCAACATGTTCATGTCAACAATTTATTACCAATTTGTTCATGTCACCTTTTTATTACCAACATGTACATGTCAACATTTTATTACCAACATGTTCATGTCAACATTTTATTACCATTATGTTCATGTCAATATTTTATTACCAACATGTTCATGTCAACATTTTATTATCAACATGTTCATGTCAACATTTTATTACCATTATGTTCATGTCAATATTTTATTACCAATTTGTTTATGTCATTATTTTATTATCAACATGTTCATGTCAACATTTTATTACCAACTTGTTCATTTCAAGATTTTATTACCAACGTGTTCATGTCAACATTTTATTACCAAAATGTTCGTGTCAACATTTTATTACCAACATGTTCATGTCAACATTTTATTACCAACATGTTCATGTCAACATTTTATTACCATTATGTTCATGTCAATATTTTATTACCAGCATGTTCGTGTCAACATTTTATTACCAACATGTTCATGTCAACATTTTATTACCAATTAGTTCATGTCAACATTTTATTACCAACAAGTTTCGTGTCAACATTTTATTACCAACTTGTTCGTGTCAACATTTTATTACCATTATGTTCATGTCAATATTTTATTACCAACATGTTCATGTCAACATTTTATTACCAACATGTTCATGTCAACATTTTATTACCATTATGTTCATGTCAATATTTTATTACCAATTTGTTTATGTCATTATTTTATTATCAACATGTTCATGTCAACATTTTATTACCAACTTGTTCATTTCAAGATTTTATTACCAACGTGTTCATGTCAACATTTTATTACCAAAATGTTCGTGTCAACATTTTATTACCAACATGTTCATGTCAACATTTTATTACCAACATGTTCATGTCAACATTTTATTACCATTATGTTCATGTCAATATTTTATTACCAGCATGTTCGTGTCAACATTTTATTACCAACATGTTCATGTCAACATTTTATTACCAATTAGTTCATGTCAACATTTTATTACCAACAAGTTTCGTGTCAACATTTTATTACCAACTTGTTCGTGTCAACATTTTATTACCATTATGTTCATGTCAATATTTTATTACCAACATGTTCATGTCAACATTTTATTACCAAAATGTTCGTGTCAACATTTTATTACCAACATGTTCATGTCAACATTTTATTACCAACATGTTCATGTCAACATTTTATTACCATTATGTTCATGTCAATATTTTATTACCAGCATGTTCGTGTCAACATTTTATTACCAACATGTTCATGTCAACATTTTATTACCAATTAGTTCATGTCAACATTTTATTACCAACAAGTTTCGTGTCAACATTTTATTACCAACAAGTTTCGTGTCAACATTTTATTACCAACTTGTTCGTGTCAACATTTTATTACCATTATGTTCATGTCAATATTTTATTACCAACATGTTCATGTCAACATTTTATTACCAACATGTTCATGTCAACATTTTATTACCAACATGTTCATGTCAACATTTTATTACTAACATGTTCATGTCAACATTTTATTACCAAAATGTTCATGTCAACATTTTATTACCAAAATGTTCATGTCAACATTTTATTACCAACATGTTCATGTCAACATTTTATTACCAACATGTTCGTGTCAACATTTTATTACCAATATGTTCATGTCAACATTTTATCTTATCTTATAGATTACAGGCGTGACTTCAGAACAGAAGAGAATTATGTCCAACGTATTTCATGTGTCCATCGAATTCTTCAAACCACGGTTTAAATTCTAGAGTTCTTAGCAAACCAAAAAGTTGTTTGTTTGTTTACAACTAAGTTTCAATAATATCATTGTTGATTGACGGTTGGTTTTGTGAGAGGTCATGAAGAGCACATCTTCCTCTCTGTATTGTGAGCTAGTCAACTCTAATGATCTTTTTTATTTTTTAATGTAAATTTGCATGACCTTGAATTTTTGTTTTAACTACAATGGCATGTTCATAGATTTACATTAGTGAATAGTAGTTAGTACAAATTTCATGTTTGTACCACTGGGCAAGTCAATTTCTTTACGACATTGAAATGTTATCTTTTCTTTCCACTATGTTCATGTACTTATTTCATTGTCGCTATGTTCACGTACTTATTTCATTGTCGCTATGTTCACGTACTTATTTCATTGTCGCTATGTTCACGTGCTTATTTCATTGTCGCTATGTTCACGTACTTATTTCATTGTCGCTATGTTCACGTACTTATTTCATTGTCGCTATGTTCACGTACTTATTTCATTGTCGCTATGTTCACGTACTTATTTTATTGTCGCTATGTTCACGTACTTATTTCATTGTCGCTATGTTCACGTACTTATTTTATTGTCGCTATGTTCACGTACTTATTTCATTGTCGCTATGTTCACGTACTTATTTCATTGTCGCTATGTTCACGTACTTATTTCATTGTCGCTATGTTCACGTACTTATTTCATTGTCGCTATGTTCACGTACTTATTTTATTGTCGCTATGTTCACGTACTTATTTCATTGTCGCTATGTTCACGTACTTATTTCATTGTCGCTATGTTCATGTCAGACACTAAAGAGACGGTAGAGTCATTACTAAGAAAAAAAAAACAAGATAGGCAGGAAAGCCAGCAATCAGAAGTCAATGGTCCCTGTTCTGATATCACGCAAGCTATAGATGACCTCAGGTCAACTGACGCAATATTTTTTTTCTGTATCGACTTCCTGACGTCACACCGTAACACATTTTCCCTTGAATAGAGCAAGATTCTCACCAAACAATATCACATTTTGGTGTATGTCACTGTGACTTTCAGGGAACAATGTCAAAGCTTTTCTTGTTACTCAGTCTGCGATAATTGAATGCTGCTCCTTACTCTATGTTGTTTCATCAAATGTGATTGGCTTTAACTGTTTGGATTTTTCTCTACATTCACATATGCTAACAAAAAGCGTCATGTAATACAGGACCTATCTATCTATCTATCTAACTATCTTTCTATCTTGCTATCTATCTACTTCTATCTATCTATCATCTATATTGCTATCTACCTCTATCTATTTATCTATCTATCTAATCTATATATTTATTCATCCATCTATAATCTATCTATCAAATCTATATATTTATTCATCTATCTATCTTTCTATCTATCTTTCTATCTATCTATCTATATATCTATCTATCTATATATCTATCTATCTATATATCTATCTATATCTTCATCCATCTATCTTTATATCTATCCCTATCTGTCTAGCTATCTATCTCTATCTAGCTAGAACTAGGATGTGAGTAGTTTCAAAGACTTCAGAAGACGGTAAAAAAACGCAAGTCTCATATTTCCATGACTTTGATTTGGTTTCTCTGGGATATCCTAGAGCATGTCATCTACCTAACAATAAAGCCTGAGATTGATTTGAGAGCGAGGCGAAACATTGTTCTGGCTCTTCTATTTCTCACAAAGTCGTGACTATAGATTCACTGACATCAGAGACGAGGTCTTTCCTCACTGCTCAGTCTTGAAAGAGGTATGCAGACCAGAAGAGGGCTGAGGCTGGCATTGATCTTAAAGGAGGTTCAGTGAGCGGGAGGTACAAGGGAGGAGGAGGAGAGGGGTGAAGACGATTGCAACCTTTCAAAAGAAATTCATGGCCCACTAAAAATATTGTCCTTAGGGAACTGGGTGATTTCCCCCAACAGCCTGGAGTTGTCCCACTTGGGTTTCAATTTGATCAGATTAGGTCATCAAAGATGGCGGTGAAGCAAAGCGGAAAGATTATATTTTAATTTATAGGCAAGTAAAGGTTAAATGTCAAAATAAATACGGCCCACTTTAAACAAAATCAAATACACACAGAACGAGGCAGACACTGATGGAGTTTCTATGTGGCATCGCTTACTACTTCAGGCTGTGGGCCTGCGGCAATCTATTTTGAAAATCGGATAACAATTGCTCATTTATGGAACTATGCAATATGTATCATTATGTTTGCGTAATTTTTAAATGTATTTCAAGAAAACGAATAAATATAATATATATATTTAATTAATTCATTTTTTTTTTGCATGTTGTGAGTTGCATTTATATTTTTTACGAATTTCAGTACACGTGGGAAGCGTGGTCGAGAGGCTAAGTACTCTTGAGCTTGGCTTGTCTTGGCTACCTATGAACAATTATGAAGAGGGGCTCGAGGTTCCACACCCGACTCGAGCAGAGTTGTGTTTAGGCCTACTGAGCGCCTACACAAATGAGAGCGTGCTATAAGCATGAAAGTAGCGCTTTATAAAAGCTATAATGGCTAAAGAGTTTGAATACCAAGTAATGGAAAGATCACTCTTTTATTTCTGCAAGTCGGACGGACTAGAGTTACCCTACGTAATTTCAGAGGTGAAAAAAAAAGAGGGGGGGGGAGAACAAATAGTATTCACCCTTCACTAAATAGCAGGGCCGGACTTAACCATTGTGGGGCCCAATGCAAAACGAATATCACGGGCCCAGTTTGGGTAGGGATACGGATAATAAGTGAAAATTAAGAGTTTGTATAAGAAAATATATTCGTCTTTGCATTATATTCATTCTATACTACGCACAGAATTATTACACGAGCCTTGCGTGTAGCGAAGTCATACAGTATATCATAAGAATTATGTTTTTTACATAGATCACGGTCAATAGCAAGAATTACCAAATGTTTCAATCTATCTTTGAGAATTATTGACCTCAAGTAATTCTTCATTAGTTTGAGGCGCGAGAAGCTTCTTTCACCAGATTCCACAATGGACCTCATTCACCAATCGTAAACAAACAACATTTTGCCAAAATTACAATTTGTGTCTATATATTTCAGGAGATTAGAATGAGTTTTCAAAAGATTTTAATGATTTCCGGATATTTCCAGGACTTTTCGTATATTTTGCATTTTTAGATTTCCAGGAGCTCCTGGTTAATCGACAGGAGACCGCGGAAAATCTGTCACAAGTTATAAAATGGTTTAATTTAATAATTTATACACCTAGAAATTAGCGCGGGTCCTATAAAAGTGCGGGTTCTATGAAAGTGTGGGGCGCACTGCGGTCGTATAAGTTGCAGTGGCCTATGGCAGGCCCTGCAAAATAGCGGCGTATACTACGCCGTGCGTAGACTAGTTATTATTATTACATGAAATAATTGCTGAAAAATGAATAAAAAATTAAAATAAAAAATATGTGGCGATATTTTGTCATTCGCTAGTTTGCCGGGTCATGTTCGAACCTCATCACTGCGAGATTCGAATACACAATTTCGAGTTATTTTGAAAACGGATCCACGAGGTCTGATCAAATCTAATATTTAAATGAAAGTACCCTACACTCGTGCATAAAATATGGTGACTGAGTCAAATACAATCAAAAATCCATCTCCGGAAGACATCACAGGCCACCTAATAAAATTTGACTGTTTTCTTTGCTCTTTATTTGGTAAAAGGTTGAAGTAAAAACATCACTTCTCTGATCCATGCTATGAAATCCGTGTAAAACAAAGACGTGGTCAAATCCTAGTTCCTTGTTATAATGCCAGAGGTGCTGCCAACCTAGTATTTTTCAAACCATATCTAATAACTTTAGCCACATCTGAAAGAAAAATGTCCTAATTTAACAAAGCTTATGTCAACCCACTTTGTCAGTTTGGTATGTCAACCCACTTTGTCAGTTTGGTATGTCAACCCACTTTGTCAGTTTGGTATGTCAACCCACTTTGTCAGTTTGGTATGTCAACCCACTTTGTCAGTTTGGTATGTCAACCCACTTTGTCAGTTTGGTATGTCAACCCACTTTGTCAGTTTGGTATGTCAACCCACTTTGTCAGTTTGGTACCAAATCTTGTACACGTCGTTTCTCCCACTTCCCTTCCTCGGATCAAGTGGAAACTTGTTGGTCAATACAAAAAAATAGATAAAATGATTTGATCAGTCAGTCGTTATTGTTTTATACAGAGACACTTCTAACTGAGGGGAGATAAGCTATGCGTAGAGAATTAGGCCGTTCGCTAAAAATTTGAAACTACCAAAAGATAACCATAAAACCTTCTATTTTCTTATAAGTACTTATACAGGTCAGTGGCCAAAGCATAGCCTGTCCATCACGGATGTTCGATACCTCTAGTTCAAATTCAGACTCAGCAACTTTTTAAAAAAATTGCTTTTGAAAAGGCAGCACGGAAACCTTCTCCCAGATATCCTTCTTCTCCACCCCCATCCCCCCCCCCCCCCCAAACCGAGTTCACAATAGTAATTGGTCCGTAGCGCACTGAGTATGCTGTAAGCAAGTGCGCTAAACAAAAACCATTATGAACACCAAAAGGCGGAGGGCGAACAAAAAATCACGCACAGTCGCACCCGGACAAACAAACGATCTCTCGAGACAACATAACTTTATTATAACAAACATAACCCTAACATCCATTTTACAGTGGGGTTCCTGTCGTCCTACTGGTAAAGACGGAACCCCTAGACAACGACCTGCACTACCTCCAAAGACAATCCATATATGGAGGTGGTTTGTAGCAGTCTTCCTTAATGCAATATTGTGTGGCATTTTACGTCTCGAGAGACGATCTTTTCCCTTTGCAACTTCTTGTGTGACTAAAGAGGCCAATCCTTGATACACAGCTGCGATCGCAGGTTGGGCATATAAAATCACCAGGCGCCGTTGCATTTTCACCCTTCTTCCTGCTTCTGTTGTGTATGACATCTGCAATCTTTGACCCTTCCTTTATGCTCTCTCTCCATGAGGATCTGTCCAGTGCCACCTCTTCCCATTTGCCAGTGTCGATTTTCGAAGAGCTACATGTCGCGTTTGCATACATCCGTATAACGTAAAAGTGGGCGACCAGCGGCTCTCCTGCCTTCTATTAGATCGCCATACAGGATGTCCTGTGGAAGTCGACCTTCTGGCATTCTACGAACGTGGCCAAGCCAGCCAAGACGTCTGCTGCTGATAACAGAGCGGATGTCCTGGCACCCTGCTCTTTGTAGCACTTCCTCATTGGTTATCTTATCTTGCAACCTTATTTTAAGGTCCGCCTTAGCATCGGAGGTGGAAAACATTCAGCTTTTTTTCCTGCCATGAGTAGGTTGACCATATTTCACTTCCGTACAGCAAGGTGCTCAACACACAGGTCCGGTAGACTAGGGCTTTAGTACTGTTAGTCAGCAATATGTTGTCCCAGACTCTTTTCTGCAGCCGTGACATGGTGGCCATTGCCTTGGCTATCCTGTTGTTTATGTCTTTATCCAGTAGAGTGTTGTTGGATATGATGGAGCCAAGGTAACAAATATGATTCAACTATTTCTAGTGGTTGGCCATTAATGCTTACTTGAGGTGCAGTGTTTGTGTTTTGGACAAGTATCTTAGTCTTGCTTTGACTGATGTTTAAGCCGAACTTCTGGCAAGCAGCAGATAATTTGTCAACCAGGCACTGTAGCTGAATATCAGAATCAGCCACAATAGCTGCATCATCAGCATACAGGAGTTCCCTGACGAGTAGCTTCCTAACCTTGGTTTTTGCCCGCAGCCTTGATACATTAAATAGTTTTCCAGAGGATCTTGTATGGAGAAACACACCTTCGTTTATGTCGTTGTACGCGTAATGCAGTAGACAGGAGAAGAATATGCCAAACAGAGTAGGTGCGAGCACACATCCCTGCTTGACACCACTGCAAACCTCAAAAGGTGCTGATTGGGCTCCATTGAATTTGACAGTGCATTTAGTTTCCTCGTGAAAACACTCAATCAACTGCAGTAGTTTGGGAGGGCAACCTATTTTCCTCAGGAGTTTGAAAAGGCCACTTCTGCTGACCATGTCAAAAGCTTTAGTCAGATCAACAAAAACGATGTAAAGGGGTCTGTCTCTCTCTCTGAATTTCTCCTGCAGTAGTCGTAGAGAAGATATCATGTCTACAGTGGATCTACCACTCCTGAATCCACACTGAGACTCTGGGTAGACTCTAGAAGCTATCACTTGCAACCTGGATAGTGCCACTCTAGCAAAGATCTTGCCCACTATACTGAGGAGAGAGATACCCCTGTAATTGTTGCAGTCACTCCGATCCCCTTTGTTCTTGTATATTGTGACTATAGTTGCGTCACGCATGTCCTGTGGGACATGACCTGTTTCCCAACAGCGGCAGAGGAGAATATAGAGTTCAGGGAGCAGGAGTGATTCGTTGACTTTCACTACTTCCACTGGGATACCATCACTCCCAGGAGATTTTCAATTTTGTATGCAGTTAATTGCTTTTTTAAGACACTGAGGCTCGGAAGATCATCTAGACATTCCAGTACTGGAAGATCTGGTAGAGAAGCCAGGGCGACATCGTCTACTGTGTTCTGTGTGGCATAGACTTCGAGGTAGTGTGCTGTCCAACGTTCTAGCTGCTTGGTTTGATCTGTAATTTTTTCTCCTGATTTGGATAGAAGGTGGTCAGGCTTAGACACTGTTGGACCCAGGGCCGCTTTAATGCCATCAAATAGAGTTTTGCTATTTCCTGAGTGGAGACTGTCTTGGATTCTGTTGCAGCTATCCCTCCAAAAGTTGTTAGCACATTTTCTAGCCATTTGTTTCGCCTCTTTATTAGCACTTTTGAAGGCCTCCAAAGATCTTGGACTTGGCTTTGTCTTGTGAGCGAGGTGTGCAGATCGCTTTTTCTCGATGCAAGGTTCCATATGTGCTAGATTCGCCTCAAACCAGTCTACATTTTTGTGTTTTTGAGGCCCAAAGGCGGTGATTGCCAAACTGTAGATTACATCTCTTAATTTCTCCCACATGATAGAGATGTCTTCTTCATCACTTAACGAGGGGATTGAACTATTCAGGAGCTCGCCAAAGAGTGCACACTTCTCTGGGTCACCTACATGGTTGACGTTAATTCGCCTAGTTCTGGGTTGAGTGGAAGTATAAGCCTTCTTGAGAAGTAGTTTGATTTTGCTTAGCACTAGTGAATGGTCTGAGTTGCAGTCCGCATTATGGTATGAACGGGTGTGGATGACACTTTTCAGATCCATCCTTCGGGTGATGCAGAGGTCAAGCTGGTGCCACCTTTTTGAGCGTGGGTGCTGCCAAGAGACTTTTTGGCGTTCCTTGCCAGAGAAGAATGTATATGTTACACACAGTTTATGAGAGCTACAGAACTCGAGTAGCCTTTGGCCATTGTCATTGATTTTGCCAACACCATGAGGTCCCAAGCATTGTGGCCATGCATCATTTCCATCACCAACACGGGCATTAAAGTCTCCATTTATATAGAGGTGCTCGGATTTTGGAATACTTTTAATTACGTCCTTAAGAGCTTGAAAGAATCTGTTTTTGTCCTCTTCCGGTGCAGCAAGGGTTGGTGAGTAAGCACAGATTATATTAACTTTGCCTTGCGGTGATGCAAATTTCATGTGTGCTACTCTTTCATTGCCAATGGGAAACATCGCGATGCAGGGGACGAGACTGTTTCTTATTGCGAAGCCGACGCCATGTATTCTAGGGCTTTGTTCTGGTTTTCCTTGCCAGTAGAATGTATAGTTGCTTTCTGTAAGAGATCCGCTGTCTGCCAGTCTGGTTTCTTGCAGGCAGGCCACATCAATGTTTAGTCTGCTAAGTTCTCTGTCGATGATAGCTGTTTGACGCATGTCGGTGACGGGTTCAGGGTCAGTATTGAAGCCAGGACACATTGTCCGTATGTTCCAGCTTGCTAAACGCATTAATGTTGAGGGTTTTCTTTTGATTACTGTAGCTAGCTAAATAGAGCCCAAATCTACCCCCAAAGACAATCCATATATGGAGGTGGTTTGTAGCAGTCTTACTTAATGCAATATAAGCTGTTGTTTTTAGCGGCCCCGAAAGGGGAAAAGACGCTATTAGTTTTATGTGGCCTGTCCGTCCGTCGGTCTGTCCGTCCGTGCCGCTTAGATCTCAGAAACTAGAAGAGAAAATAAAAATCGCACATCATGATATTTTAGATCATTCAAGGTTTTGATGCAACGGCTACTTTTTTCTTTTCGGAAAGTGAACAATCTAATTTTTTAAATTATCAATGCAAGCAGACTTTCCAAAAAAAAAATACACCACTTTTCAATGAAAAACATCAGGAGAGGTAAACAAGTACGTTTTTTTTTAAAAGGTCAAAGACTTCTTCATTAATAAATCATTATAAAATATATTTTCTATTTATTAACTAACTCATTGAATAGAATACTGATTCAAATATTGTTTTTAAAAAAGAATTTGATACGAACTTCGTTTTAGTTATAAGTTTCAAAAATAACAAACTACTTTTATAGCATATAATTATTACATATCCTCATTATAGGGGCCTACACTTGACAGTCTAAATAAGGCTAAATAGAGCCCAAATCTAAATATATTTATAATAAATGTATTAATAATTTGAACACAATTTTTATTATTAAGGCAATAACTTATCTTCTGACAGCTTAGGGGTGCAGATTTATTTATCAAACGTGTAAAGACTTAGATCTAGTTCTAGATCTAGACCTAGACTTAGATCTTGAATCTAGATTTAGATCTAGAACAAGGTCTAGATCTAGTTAGATCTAAGTCTAGTTTGTATGACAAATGACAACGGAGATATTAATTTTTATTTAGGGGGAAAAGTCTTGTCAACTCATTTGTGCACAACTGTAGCTAGATTACATCCTAAAGTAATTTAGGTCAAGATTTTTTTTTCCTGTTGCCAATTTATCTAATTTTGTAAGAAGAATAAATCTCTTTTAGTTTCTCTTTATTACATGTAACATATTATTAATTTTGAATGTATGGATAAAGTTAATAATTATTATTTTAAAAAAGTATAATTGTACGCTAAATGAATATATGGAGATGCTGTGGCTGAGAAGTAAAGCCCTTGGTACCGGAAGTCCCGTGTTCGAATGCTGGTGAAGACTAGGTGGACCACTTCGGGGGCCGATTTTGAGTGTGTATTTCCACAAAAACTGTCTTTATAACCTTGTTTTTAAAGTACGTAAGTATTCTAAAATTATAAAATACCAACGATGCTATTTATGATTCAAGATTGTTGTTGAATTAAAATCGACATTAAGAAAACAGTCAGCTAATTTCACTAAACATAATTTGCAGCACTGATAAGTGATAAGAGTTACAATTAATTGATGAGTAATGACACATTGATTTAAAACGATGGCGGTTTGTCCTTCAGCGTTCAACATTTGTTTGGACGTTGCTAGAAACGGAAGTAGTTCAAGACTTGGAGAGGAAGTTTGGCCAGAAATCTGGCCTCTAAAGGAAGTGAATGCAATTGAATTGTTTTGTACATTTATGTAGTGTGTATATTTTTAAATTGATTCCTAGTTCCGTGTCATGTATGCAGTAGACGAAGGTTTGAATTAATAGTTGACATTTGTATCTCCGGCATCACGATATTGTTTCAGTGTTCGCTCATTTGTTTAAAGGAGAGAACTATACGAAGTTAAATATCAAATACGCAATGTCTGATCAACACATACTTGTCGTAACATGAAGTAAACATATTATAGCACCAATCAAGACATCAAAGTCATCTGGCACGCTAAACATATCGTCACTGTTGTATACTATAACTTGTCAGTGTTTTTCTTATTCTCGGAATCACTGCGTATGTAGCTAAAAAAAAGCTCAGGGGACGTACAATTTTAATCAAATTATGCAGCAATCATACTTTTAGAACTCTCTGAAAGCATTGTTAAACAGTGCGTAATATAAATAGTCAAAATTGTGAAGCAAAGCACCGAAGCAAAAGCCACCTTAACCTGCGATATTTGTGATCGGGAGTGTTTCTCCAAAATAGGGCTCCACAGCCACATGAGGAAGTGTACGAAGTGAACCATAGTCGTTCTACGACTGAAGGATGCCAATGAATATAAATAGGCGAAATTGTGAACACAGGGTCCAATCGTATTATACTACCTATTTATTCTATTTCCGTGATTGATCATCAAATAAGTTAATCCATTGCGGTATTTACTTCAAATACCATGAAGAGTGTCAGCTGTCGGATCGGGAAGAAGTTCGCAAAATTCGGCGATAGTCAAATGTCAAATCAAACATCCTATTGTGTGTGAGTGTGTGGTTGTGTGTGTGCGCGCGCGTGTGTGCGTGTGTACTTACTTCCCCCACTTTATCATAGGTTAATAGCGTCATTGGGGGGGGGGGCTGTTAATAACCTTCCAGTGATATCTGTATGTTCTTGAATTCAAAAGTCATGACCATCACATCAGTGCCCAGAAAATAGCAAACCAAAGAGTTCAAAGAATCTTCATTAACGTCAAACTGGACAAAACTACACATTGAAATTAAAGCCACACTGGACTATATAATTGATTGAAAGTCAATTTGGACAACACTATATAATGGAATGAAAATCAGACTAGACAACACTGTACTTGACCGGGGGGGGGCATTAAATATTACGCAAATTGCAGGGGCCCTTTAGGAGGTCAAGCCCCCCCCCCAATGGCCCCCAAATGATGGCAAATTCCTTGCTACGCCCCTGGCAACGAGCCCCGGTAGCTGGCCTGATTTCGTGGAAATGATTGTAATTAATGACCATAAAAGGGAGCAGCGATGACGTAGTAGTGTGATAGGCGTGGCTTATTTGCAGAAGCAAAGAGTTAAGTCAGTTGTAGAAAGAATTTAGTTGAGTTGAGTTGTAGTTTAGTTGTAGTTTAGTTGTAGTTTTTTTGGGAGTTGTAGAACCAGTACTATTATTATATCTAGTTTTAATTACGAACGTGAAAGAAGATAGATAACTGGTGGAATTTTATTGTAAATTATGTATTTTATTCAAGTGATTCCTAGTTCCAGAATTAAAGCTTTTTATTTATTGTTAAAGGATCTTCATTATTTGAATTAATAGTTGTATTTGAATCTCCGACATGAATATCTTATTTGAGTGTTCCGTAATTTTTTGAAATAGAAATCAACATTAAATTGTTTTTAAACAAGCATTGTCTGATTGACACAATCTTATAGTAACATCAAGACATCTTGGCATCAAACAACAAAAGATCTTCACATCTAGCACTCAAATATACAAGTTGTTCACAATGATTATTAGTTTAAGGTCATCTCATTTGACAGCTTTAGGAGCTTTCAGCAAGCTGTATTGCGATAGAAAAAAAACACTTAGTTTAAAAAAAAAACACTTTAGCTTCTCTTCTTAATACTGGAATGTTTAACAGGAAAAAAGAGCAAAAAGAAACACACAAACAAGCAACAAATCTAAGAAACAGGTTTCTAAAAGTCCTACAGAATACAACGTAAACAGGTTTCTAAAAGTCCTACAGAATACAACGTAAACAACCAGTTTCTACGTCAGACAGAAAGATAAATTATAGGAATTAAAAGTACGCAAGGCGCCATTTGGACAGCATCTTCTTGTAGTGACCAGCTCTATGAAGCTGTCTGCGACAACAGAATAGAACCTGTGCTTTGTGATACGCTGCGTCACTACAGTGAATCGGGTGTAGGGTGGGGAGACGGCTGCTAGACTTTACAGGAAATAGACTTGGGGGGGGGGGGGGGCAAAACAAATTGATAAATATGGTTAAAGAAAAAAAAACTGTTGATGATTTTGTATCGTGAAATATTTTGAGATGATCTAAAGAGAGAAAACAATATCTGTCTGTCTATCTGGCTGATCTAGTGAGCCAAGTGAGAAAACTGGAGCCATGTCATATTTCAATATATATATATATATTACCACACACACACATATTAAAAAATAAATACGTGTGAAGAATATAAATATAAAGCAAAGTGAGACGCGGTGGCTGAGTGGTAAAGCGATTGGCTACCGAACCGGGGATCACGGGTTCGAATACCGATGAAAACTGATTTTTAATCTCGGGATCTTTAGAGCGCCTTTAATTCCACCAGCTCTAATGAGTACCTGACATTAGTTGGGTTGGTCGTTGTGCTAGCCACATGACACCCTCTTTAACCGTGGGCCACAGAAGCATTATCCTTACATCACCTGCCCCAAAGATCGCAAGGTTTGAAAAGAATAAATCTACAAAATGGCATACTACAATCTATTAGTATTGTTACAAATGACCAGTGACAGGAAGAGGTTAACGTGTGACCCCGACGAGATAAAACAGCAGCGGGTGTTCTCTGGAATGTACATGTATAAACAGAGACAGGATGTGACGTGTCCTTACGTGTTATTCCAGAAGGTACTAGCAATGTCCAGTGACAGATAGAGGTCACAACTTGTGACCCCGGCAAGATGACACTGCAGCCGATGTTTTCTGGAATCTACATGTATAAACAAAGACAGGATGTGACGTTTCCTCACGTGTTGTTTCAGATGATACTGGCTGTGTTTGTGCAACTTTGGAGGAGAGATTAGGGACTCTATATAAGCCAGAGAGTTAATGTAAAAAGTCAGTCGTGAGTGAGTCGTCGGTACTGTTGTCTACTGTGCGAGACAGTAGAGGAAAGATGTGTACGACTCGATGCAAGTTAACTAGGGTAGAGTTAACTGGAGTGGACTACTGTCGTTAAAGTCTATACAGCGAACTACAGTGGACTTGAGCCGTTACAGTCGATACAGTCGATGTAAGACGTGTGCGGCTCCGATTCGGTAGACTTGAATACGACTTGGTTCAGCTTTGGGAGACCTGGAGCGACACTGGAAAGTGTGTCGTTGGTCTGTTCTGTGGAATACGGCTCGATGCAAGTTGAGAAGAGATAAATAGCAACGAAGTGAAGAGATGAATTGCAACGAAGTATAGCTAACTGTAAACTGACAGATATTGTACAGTCTTCTACGCTACATGTTACAGTAACAAATTGTTAGAGTTAATAGTCAATAAAGCTGAAAGTTTAGTCGTCAAGTTCTTTACAGTATTTTTATTTGTGTGCCTACTAGTACATTTAGCCAGAAGATTCAGAAATACGTAACAGTATAATTTAACAAGGTTTAGAGCCAAATAAGCAAGCTGATGTAAACTAAAGTGTGTTACTGTTACACAATACATTAGTGCAAAACGAGGTTTCCAGGCTCTCTGGGCTGCAAGGTCACTCGGTCCCATCCCTTCTCTATTACCCAGTAGTGTCCAGCCACCATGCAAAACTTACAAATATGTACTCGAAGTTAATAAACGTAGTCACATAGATATGTCGCATTAAAGGTCGTGTTTTGATACAACAATACAACTAGAAACAGTGCATGATTTCTAATGACTTTTGTGTTCACTACACTGCTTTTACCAAAATTCATTTCTCTTCTTTTAATTTGTTTTTATTGTTTTGAAATAGGTTTTGACAATAAAAATGTTATGTCTTTTTAATGTTGGTAATAAACTAAAACAATTATTTTAAATAGCTAATGAAACCCAACAATATACTAAATTAGCAAGGCCAACGGACGAAAAGTTAAATGGACGGATAGACAACAGAAGAACAGAAAGAAAGTCCTTCTTAAGCTTATCGATCTAAATGTCTACATTTTTTTCCTCTTCAATACGAACTGAGAATCAATACAAAACTATTTCATGAAAGTTCGCCATAAAATGCTTGGTCCTGTCAAGGACATTCAAAGTCACAAATGTCCCCAACTCTCCAAGAGAATTATCTCAATTTGTCTTGCGGACACTTCAGCACAGTCACTGAGACGTCCTACTTACGGAGGCTAAATCCGCACACCAATCAGTAGACAGTCTTCAAGAAATGTAGGACAGCGACTTCCATCTTTGATATGGTGAGCGTAGTCCAGGCGCCCGCCCTGAAGCGTACATAGGTATTCAGAATTAGATTTTCGCTTCCATCCACAGACAACACCGCGGGGGAAACACGCTAATGCCAATTTTTTATTAATTTTATTTATCACAATAACAACAACAACAAAAAATCTTTCTCTAGATAATGAATTAGGGATCATCTCGCCTACAGGGATGCCGAAACTGTTTAATCAGATGACCTCTCTTGACCTTCCGTGATAGCCGCTAAAAATTTCAAAAAGAATTTATGACGCTCCAGGAAAAAAAAATCCTGTTTGTATGTTGAAGGTCACTGGACAATTTCAAATATACAAGAAGGATGTATATATAGTCTATGTCACGTTTTACAATATACAAGTAGGTACTTAGTCTATGTCACATCACACAATATACAAATAGGTACTTAGTCTATGTCACATCACACAATATACAAATAGGTACTTAGTCTATGTCACATCACACAATATACAAGTAGGATGTGTACATAAGTCTACGTCACGTCAAACAATATACAAGAAGGATGTGTAGATAAGTCTATGTCACGTCACTCAATATACAAGAAGGATGTGTAGATAAGTCTATGTCACGTCACTCAATATACAAGAAGGATGTGTAGATAAGTCTATGTCACGTCACACAATATACAAGTAGAATGTGTAGATAAGTCTACGTCACGTCAAACAATATACAAGAAAGATCTGCAGATAAGTCTATGTCACGTCACACTATAGGGTCAGCAGATGTAGAATGTGATTTCAGAAACTAATTCTAACAGTCATTAAAACTGAGAACGTCTTCTAGAAAGTTCCGAAACTTTTGTTTATGTTCGTAAATAAAACGTGGGGGGAGTTAGAAGTTGTGGGAAGTTTCAATTGTCTAGTCAAACTCATCAATTCTTTCCATACATTATTTTTAAGTACCCCTCAAGAACTGAGCTCAGCTACGCCTATCAACGTTTGACAGCAGTGACCTCCATTTCTCACTAAGATTTTTAAGCTTTATTTTATTTATCAACACCATGATCTCTAAATAAGATGTAGATTTGATTATCAATAGAGTAGTCGATATACACAAAGGTTTTATTTGTAGGGCGGAAACAATGAGAGATACAACGATCGATTATTCAAATCTGTCTGAGAAAGTACATTGCTACACAGCTACTGTAACTTACTCAAGAGACTGAAATAACAAGGTAAACACAACACAACTTATACATCTGGCAAGCTACAAGATTTAGACTAATTAAAACACTGTATCGCTTAGTATGAAATAAAAGGTAGAAATTTTCAAATATGTGTGTGTGTGTTTGTGAACGCAATTGTGTCGGAATTTACATGCGTGTCTAATGCATAGAGAAGATGCTAGAAATAGATTGTGCAGAGCTAAAAACTGCAAAACGCAAGTAAAAAAGAGCTGGATATCTTTCTGAATTCTTTGCAACGCATGAAAATGAGCAGGAAACGTGTCCAGCTTTATCCTTCTCCACCATTTCTCCCCCATGCACCCCCTTTTTTTTAAGCCTTCACAAAAAACACTGCTGTCATACTGCGCATGTTCGTGGAGATGACAATTCCCCTGCTTTCTTTCAGTGATACAATGTCAAAAGGTCATCTATAGATCTAGATCAGTTTCACTGCGCACTGTTTCTCTCTAGGTCAAGTTTCACTGAGCAGGCTAGATGACCGCTTTATTCTTTAGATGTGGGGCTTGTCGCGTCGTTAGAACTGTTTACATTTAGCTTTGAGATCCAGAAGTTTTATCATAATGACTTTTTTCTTGGATTAGCAATTGTATTACTATATCATCCTTCACCAAGTCATTGACGCTTTTTGAAAACTTTCGTTCTATAAATTCAATGTATTCATCATCTTTTAATGATTGTTTACTGCTTCCAAACAAAAGTGTTAAACAGCATTAACAAAAATATGTATAAAAATTTTGAAAACATTATGATGGCGAGCCCTAAAAGTTCAAGTTTCCCTTTCAGACATTCAACTGTTTCTTGGCTGACGGTTAACGTGAGTCTCATGTGGTCAGCACAACGACCAATTCACTTCCCCCAACAATAGTCAGGTACACATTAGAGTTGGCTTGGATCAGAGGCGCCCTGAAAGTCCCGAAATTAAAAATCCCAGGATTCGAGCCCGGGGCCCCTCGGTTTAAAAGCCAAGCGTTTCACCACTAAAGCCATCTCGCCAAACTAGCCTATTTAAAAAATAGCAATTGGAGCATTTGAATAAAACATTAAACAAAGAAATTTCAAGCTCCAGAGAAACTTTTAAATCGGCACAAACAAAACGTTTAAAAGAACACTCAGTCCAGAGATCTGGTTCATTGGACAATATAAAACCACATTGAAAAGGGATTTTTCTTATTGGTCTACCATTTGTTTCCGTTGAACTTTAGACTAAAACTTAATCTACCATTTGTTTCCGTTGAACTTTGGACTAAAACTTAATCAACCATTTGTTTCCGTTGAACTTTTGGACTAAAACTTAATCTAAATCTTAACCCAAAATAGTAAGACAATACATAATGAGAAAAATGCAAACATTTTATTGCCCTACGGATTCTCATTTTTATTATCTAATACATTTTTTTTGTATTACCACTAAAGAAACAGCAACTGTGCATCTTATAACCAAATAAAATACCTTAATTTGCTATAGGTCACATACAGTCATTCACTTTAAGAAATGTATACGAGACACTCATGTATAGATTTGAGAGCACTTCTTGTGTAGCCACGTCAAGAGAACAACGTTATTTGAAGCAGGCATGACAGAACTTTTAATGACTTTCAGTTGTTCTAAATTCTTTTATTATAAAGGCACTGTCTTATGTACACATTTAATAAGGTGGCAGTCGTGGACATTAATATATGGCTCCTTCTGTCTCGGACGACAATGGATGCGCTCAGATGAGTCGATGGCTTTGGTTACGTCTTGAGATGGGGCAGAATCTGGAGTGACTGCTCAAGCCAATTCTGGAGCGGCATAGTTTGCCACAGTTTGTGCATGTATATTCATCTGTCCTAGGCTAGCTGACAGGGCAGATTTCTTTCTCTTTGTCTTGGCTGACGCAGCTTCGTTTCTTTTGCATTCGGCGAAGCTCGTACCAGCACGTACACTCTGTCTCCATGCTGTCCGGTCTTGGGCTATCTCCTCCAACATACTTTGGTCGATGCCGTGGCTCTCATGTCTCGCTTGCAGACATCTCTGTAAGTTAGTCTTGGGCGGCCCCTGGATCTGACTCCCTCTGCAAGCTCAGCATATAGGATGTCTTTAGGGATTCTTCTATCTGGCATGCGAGTGACATGACCGAACCAGTGTAGTCTTCTCTGTTGAAGGAGAGCATAGATGTTGTGCATGTTGGCCCGTGTCAAAACTTCCTGGTTGGTAACACGATCCCTCCAGGTGATGCACATTATGCGTCTCAGGCAGCGTAGGTGGAAGCTATTTAATCTGTGTTCTTGAGGCATGTAAGTTGCCCAGCTCTCACTCTCATAAAGAAGTGTGCTCATAACGCAGGCATTGCAGACCAGGATTTTTAATATTGTAAATCTAAATTTATTGTGAAATGGTCCAACCCTTGTGGACAAGTGTGTGTGTGTGTGAGAGAGAGAGAGAGAGAGAGAGAGAGAATGTTTCCATGCTGCCTTTAGGAAATCAGCAAACACAACTCAGAGTCGGGAGTCTAACTCGAGACCTCGTGATAGGTAGGCCAAACATCCTAAAATTGTATAGGGCGATAGGCTCTCATAGTGGGCTTTCATAGTTTATCATGTGACACGAATCAAACTCTACAAAGATCAAAAGATACCTTTCTTTTTAGATTAGTCTTTTTTTTCCTACAATAGTAGTATAGAGTTTTGATTGGATCTAGACATTCAGATATAGTGGAAGGTTTCTATATATGACTCTTTCAGCTATGTCTATGTATGAGCTCTGTCTGTTTTTTCCATACATGGATTCTGTCTGTTGTGTCTATGTATGGGCTCTGACTGGCTTATCTATAGAGTGACTTGTCTGTTGTGTTTTATAAATGGGTTGTGTCTATACATGGGCTATGTCTGTCTTGTCTATAGATTGGCTTGTCTGTTGTGTTTTATATATGTGCTCTGTCTGTTGTGTCTATATATGGACTCTGTCTGTTGTGTCTATATATGAGCTCTGTCTGCTGTGACTCTATATCAGCTCTGTCTGTTGTGTCTAGCTATGAGCTCTGTCTGTTGAGATGAAGTAATGGGGGGGGGGGGACAATTAGCCAATCGTACCAGATGACACAACCCTAACGACGCCTCTGATATATATAGGTCTGTGGTTACACCATTGTAAGTGCTATAACTGTATAAGTGTATAGGTAATTATCAGTTCTTAATTGCACCCATTTGAGGCCTTTGTAATCATGCTTTGTTTTTGTGTCACAGAAAGAGAGAGACGTAAATAACATCAAGGTTTGTATAAAGTGTTTGAGTATCAATTCTATCTCTAGGAAGCCTGAACAGGCATCTTATTGTATAAAGTGTTTGAGTATCAATTCTATCTCTAGGAAGCCTGAACAGGCATCTTATTGTATAAAATGTTTGAGTATCAATTCTATCTCTAGGAAGCCTGAACAGGCATCTTATTGTATAAAGTGTTTGAGTATCAATTCTATCTCTAGGAAGCCTGAACAGGCATCTTATTGTATAAAGTGTTTGAGTATCAATTCTATCTCTAGGAAGCCTGAACAGGCATCTTATTGTATAAAGTGTTTGAGTATCAATTCTATCTCTAGGAAGCCTGAACAGGCATCTTAGTTTATACTACTACTGAGAACAACTGAGAAGGTTTATATTTACCTAAACTGCACGTGAAACTTCCGGAATCCTGGCCTCTCTAGAAATGTATTTGGTCACAGAACAGTTTTTGTGCACAGAGTAGTCTGGCCAAAGTTAAATATTCCATCTCCCTCATTTGGCTGTCCGCGTACTGAAGCTTAGCTCCCCTCTCATTGCTAGCTCCGACACTTTCCACACTCCCTCGTTCTAGCCCTCTACAGGGGCAACAACTGCTGGACACAAGAACAGACTATTTGTGCGAGTGATCTTCCTTTTCCTAAGGTAGAGAATAGGGACACTTTAAAGGAAGAGAGGTATTTAGAAGGGGGGGGGGTGAATCTTGATGGCCAACATGGTCAAACATGGCGCCCTTATCAATAAAGCTTTTAACGAAATGAGGTTAGGAACTTGGCCAATTACTTGACAGCATCTTTCTGGTGAAGGTCGGGTTACCCATCACTAAATACGCTAAATTGACACAGAAGAATAAATGGTTCCACATTTAGTGGCTATTTAATAGCATATACAGCATTGGAAGAAACAAAGAAACTATTCAAGTCAAACAAATGTAAAGAAACAGGCAGAAAGACAGGAGTGTCACTAATAGAGATTGTGTGAGAAAGAGAATATGGTAGAATAAAAAAAATGAGAAGAAAGATGGAAAGAGAAAAGACAGAAAAGAAAGAAGAGAATTTTTTTAAAAGGCGAGAATGAGAGAGAGAGAGAGAGGAAGACGGGCATAAGAGAGAGAGAGAGAGAGAGAGAGAGGAAGACGGGCATAAGAGAGAGAGAGAGAGAGAGAGAGAGGAAGACGGACATGAGAGAGAGAGAGAGAGAGAGAGAGAGAGGAAGACGGACATGAGAGAGAGAGAGAGAGAGAGAGAGGAAGACGGACATAAGAGAGAGAGAGAGAGAGAGAGAGGAAGACGGACATGAGAGAGAGAGAGAGAGAGAGGAAGACGGACATAAGAGAGAGAGAGAGAGAGGAAGACGGACATAAGAGAGAGAGAGAGAGAGAGAGGAAGACGGACATGAGAGAGAGAGAGAGGAAGACGGACATGAGAAAGAGAGAGAGAGAGAGAGAGGAAGACGGACATGAGAGAGAGAGAGAGAGAGAGGAAGACGGACATAAGAGAGAGAGAGAGAGAGAGAGGAAGACGGACATAAGAGAGAGAGAGAGAGAGAGAGAGAGAGAGAGAGAGAGAGAGAGGAAGACGGACATGAGAGAGAGAGAGAGAGAGAGAGAGAGAGAGGAAGACGGACATGAGAGAGAGAGAGAGAGGAAGACGGACATGAGAGAGAAAGAGAGAGAGAGAGAGAGAGAGAGAGTAGAAAGAGTACAGATGAAAGAGAAAGAAGAGAAACAAAAAGAGATGAAGAAGACAAGAGGGTGGAAAGAGTTACACTTCTCAAAACGTAAGGGACATGCCAACAAGTGAGACGCGTATAAGCTTGTTCCCGCTTCATAGCGCTATTTAGAAACTTGATTTGTCAACTTCAACTCCCGCTGAAGGGAGGTTTAAACTTAAAACCCCTTTGGTTAGTCTCAAAGATTTTTTAGTGTGTAATTTGCTTTTTTTTTTTATTGAAGAGGTTTTTTTTTAGCATCGAACCCTACTAAAGGGGGGGGGGGTTAAACTTAAAACTCCCTTTGGATACAATCATAGAATTTTGAGTGTGTAATTTGCTTTTTTATATATTGAAGATGTATTTTTAGCTTTAAACCCCGCTGAAGGGGGTTTAAACTCAAAACCCCTTAGGCTCATAGCATTTTCTGTGTGTGCTTTTTTATATTGAAGAGGGAAATTCATAGTAAATTTCGGAGGGGATTTTAAAATCAAAATGTTCCTTAGCTATAATATTGGAATCAGGGAGGGGGGGGGGGTCATTTCGGGGTGGGGGTATTTGAACCCCTGGCTACGCCCAAGATTATATATATATATATATATATATATATATATATATATATATATATATATATATATATATATATATATATACCGACAGGAGACTGCATTGCTACAGTTCCTGAAGCAGGAAATCACTTTGCGACATACATTCCTCCGCCCGAACAACGCTAGAGAAGCGAACGGGGCTCCCCACGCTCACTTCCCGAGCTCAAGCTGGAGGAGGGACGTACCTTTTATTTCCTTAAGGGTGTTACAAGTTGAGAAACACTGGAGTAAAAAAAAACAACAGAAAGATGCCAGGAAGAAGAAAAGAAAGGAAAGAAGCGGGAGACAAAAATCTGCTGGACACCCTCAGAGAACTCGCACGACACTTTCATAGAACCTGCTGGACACCCTCAGAGAACTCGCATGACACTGTCATAGGACATGCTGGACACCCTCAGAGAACTTGCAAGACATTTTCATAGAACTTGCTGGACACCCTCAGAGAACTCGCACGACACTTTCATAGAATCTGCTGGACACCCTCAGAAAACTCGCACGACACTTTCATAGAACCTGCTGGACACTCTCAGAGAACTTGCACGACACTTTCATAGAACCTGCTGGACACTCTCAGAGAACTCGCACGACACTTTCATAGAACCTGCTGGACACTCTCAGAAAACTTGCACGACACTTTCATAGAACCTGCTGGACACTCTCAGAGAACTCGCACGACACTTTCATAGAACCTGCTGGACACCCTCAGAGAACTTGCACGACACTTTCATAGAACCTGCTGGACACTCTCAGAGAACTCGCACGGCACTTTCATAGAACCTGCTGGACACCCTCAGAGAACTCGCACGACACTTTCATAGAACCTGCTGGACACCCTCAGAGAACTCGCTCGACACTTTCATAGAATCTGCTGGACACCCTCAGAGAACTCGTACGACACTTTCATAGAACCTGCTGGACACCCTCAGAGAACTCACACGACACTTTCATAGAATCTGCTGGACACTCTCAGAAAACTTACACGACACTTTCATAAAACCTGCTGGACACTCTCAGACAACTTGCACGACACTTTCATAGAACCTGCTGGACACTCTCAGAGAACTTGCATGACAGTTTCATCCAACTTACTGTACACCCTCAGAGAACTTGCAAGACATTTTCATAGAACCTGCTAGACACTCTCAGAGAACTAGCACGACACTTTCATAGAATTCGCACGACACTTTCATAGAACCTGCTATATACCCTCAGAGAACTCGCACGACACTTTCATAGAACTTGCTGGACACTCTCAGAGAACTTGCAAGACATTTTCATAGAACTTGCTGACTTGCTGGAAACCCTAAGAGAACTCGCACGACACTTTCATAGAATCTGCTGGACACCCTTAGAGAACTCGTACGAGACTTTCATAGAACCTGCTGTACATCCGCAGAGAACTCGCACGACACTTTCATAGAATCTGCTGGACACTATCAGAGAACTTGCATGACACTTTCATAGAATCTGCTGGACACTCTCAGAGATTTTACATGACACTTTCATAGAACTTGCTGGACACCCTCAGAGAACTTGCAAGACATTTTCATAGAACCTGCTGGACACCCTCAGAGAACTTGCAAGACATTTTCATAGAACTTGCTAACTTGCTGGAAACCCTCAGAGAACTCGCACGACACTTTCATAGAATCTGCTGGTCACCCTTAGAGAACTCGTACGACACTTTCATAGAACCTGCTGTACATCCGCAGAGAACTCGCACGACACTTTCATAGAATCTGCTTGACACTCTCAGAGTACTTGCATGACACTTTCATAGAACTTGCTGGACATCCTCAGAGAACTCGCACGACACTTTCATAGAATGTGCTGGACACCCTCAGAGAACTCGTACGACACTTCCATAGAACCTGCTGGACACCCTCAGAGAACTCGCAAGACACTATCATAGAATCTGATGGACACCCTCAGAGAACTCGTACGACACTTTCATAGAATCTGCTGGACACTCTCAGAGAACTCGTACGACACTTTCATAGAATCTGCTGGACACTCTCAGAGAACTTGCATGACACTTTCATAGAATCTGCTGGACACTCTCAGAGAGTTTACATGACACTTTCATAGAACTTGCTGGACACCCTCATAGAACTTGCAAGACATTTTCATAGAACTTGCTGACTTGCTGGAAACCCTCAGAGAACTCGCACGACACTTTCATAGAATCTGCTGGACACCCTTAGAGAACTCGTACGACACTATCATAGAACCTGCTGTACATCCGCAGAGAACTCGCACGACACTTTCATAGAATCTGCTGGACACTCTCAGAGAACTTGCATGACACTTTCATAGAACTTGCTGGATATCCTCAGAGAACTCGCACGACACTTTCATAGAATCTGCTGGACACCCTCAGAGAACTCGTACGACACTTTTATAGAACCTGCTGGACACCCTTAGAGAACTCACACGACACTTTCATAGAACCTGCTGGACACCCTCAGAGAACTCGTACGACACTTCCATAGAACCTGCTGGACACCCTCAGAGAACTCGCAAGACACTTTCATAGAATCTGCTGGACACCCTCAGAGAACTCGCATGACACTGTCATAGAACTTGCTGGACATCCTGAAAGAACTTGCAAGATATTTTTTTAGAACTTGCTGGACACCCTCAGAGAACTTGCACCACACTTTCATAGAATCTGCTGGACACCCTCAGAGAATTCGTACGACACTTTCATGGAACCTGCTGGACACCTTCAGAGAACTCGCACGACACTTTCATAGAACCTGCTGGACACCCTCAGAGAACTCGCATCACACTGTCATAGGACATGCTGGACACCCTCAGAGAACTCGCACGACACTTTCATAGAATCTGCTGGACACCCTCAGAAAACTCGTACGACACTTCCATAGAAGCTGCTTGACACCTTCATAGAACTCGCACATTTTCATAGAACCTGCTGGACACCCTCAGAGAACTCGCAAGACACTTTCATAGAATCTGCTGGACACCCTCAGAGAACTCGCACGACACTTTCATGGCACCTGCTGGACACTTTCAGAGAACTCGCACGACACTTTCATAGAACCTGCTGAACACCCTCACACCTGTTGAGGCTCACTGGCATAGGAAATAGAAAAACATTCCCAGAATGCAAAAATAAACCACACACACACAACATTGTTAAAGCTATTAACAGTAGGATGTTATAAATGTATGTAAAGATAAGATGAGATCAAACTGTTGTTTTGTAGACAAACTTACTTAGATGTAATTTGCAATAATCTATCTATTGATCACATTACTCGTGACCTAATTTTTCCGGATAACCATACATTGTTGACCAGTTCGTAGTTTAACACAGTTAACTGCCCATTTATTAGTCTTGCTTAGCGGAGACTTGCCCAGTTTTTTTATTGACTGGTAACTTACCAGAGTTCTACAGGATACTTATATGATTGATATAGTAGCTTAGATCGGAATTTAGTTAGTCAGGTCGTGAAACAACTAGGTCATAGTGCTATCTTAACAGTGGCGTTGCTAGGGTGGGTGGAGAGGGGGTTCTTAATTTGAAAATCCCCCTGGGTTCCACTTGAGCGGGTTCCCCAAATGAGTGTCCGAATTTTGTTTTTACATTAAATGTTAGGCAATAGTTTAATGTCATGATGTCGAATGTCAAAATGCTGAGGCCCTTTAAGAGGTCAAGAGCCCCCCTAGGGTCTGCAAATTCTTTGCTATGCCACTGTATCTTAATGATGTTAGCGTCTTCCTTTATTATTTTTTATTAACCAGAGATATTTTGGCACTGATAATGGATTAAAGAAAAAAATAAGGAATGGAGTGGATGTGTTTAAGACGCAATGAGAGGGCCACACATTGGAGAGATTGTAAAATGTAGCTATTCAAGCTAAAACCCTCCTATAGAATAAAAACTATTCTGTTCCGGACACCACTGTGCGGTTCACCTAAGATATAGGATTACTGATCTGAACTCTCCGAAATGTAAAATGAGAAAGAAGAAGAAGAAGCTAAAACCAATACTGCCTATACTATCGTATTCTATCGAATCTAAACCGCGCCTAAATATTTGCAGTTTCAGATCCAGAACGAGAATTAAGACGTGAGTCCAGGACGCAGGGACGCCGTCGCGTGTCGATTGAACTACGAAGCAAAACTATGGCTGATGACGTAATTCCGAGGAGCAAAGGGGAAAGAATGGGACATGTTAGCAAAAAAGAAATTATTTTCTCATTCCCACGGTACCTTTCCAACGCTCACGCGAATATACCAACATAACTAATAACATTACTAATAGCATAACTAATACCATAACTAATAACTTATATGTAACTACGTTATCGGCACCACGAACAAAGATGGGTCAAATGGACAAGTAAAGAGAGTGTCCTACACCGTGAAACTCAAGAGGCAAGGGAAAAGGAGAGCAACAGCAACGCAGCGACTACATTAGGTGTTGAAAAGTTGCTCAATGTGTGGTGGAGGAAATACTAATAATACTAATAAGACATTACAACGATAGCAATGACATGAAACATGAAACATAATAAGACATTCCAACGATAGCAATGACATGAAACATGAAACATAATAAGACATTCCAACGATAGCAAACGAAATAAAGCCCTTCTTTCAGTCCACAGTCTCACTTGAACAATACATGTCAAGTTTACATCAGAAAGTTGGCCTTCCCCCACCCCCCATAATTATTGCATTTATATAAAACATTTATAAAGTTTAACCCACAGTTAACACTACACACCAAAAAATTTCTAGCATCCGACCACAAAGAGTTAATATGCATTGCACAACATCTAACGAAGTCATTATTAACACAAGGGTACTCTCGTGGGGCCGTAACAATGCCAAAACAATAAATTTGGTATCCAAATGATTTTCGGTCAAACAGTTATCTCTTCACCCAAATAAAGTTCACAGACAACATAGCTCTCCTCGGGCCTGAGAATGCAAATGAAATAAATAACTTTAGAAAGTACTTCAGAGATAATTGTCTTTAAGTCTATAAATAAATGTGTAGAGAAATGTCGCATACAATTATTTCGAGACGATAAGAAATGTGGTTCTCCAACTGCCAAAATTTGCTTTTTTTTTTAGTTGGCATTGAATGTGTTGGTCGTGGTCACGTGGTGGCCGACTAGTGAAGTATCTGAATCCCGACACTGAATGTGTTTGATGGCCGATTAGTCGAGTATTTGGTCTTTGAATCATGAGTTTGAATCCCGCTGAAGACTCAGAATATACAAAACATGGATTAAACAATTAGTCAATTAATTATTGGTAATTTATTATTTTGTTTGATGTTGCATACGGGAAAAAACTTCTACATAATTGAGAGCTATAGTTGTAAATGTGGAGTTCGTTCCAATAGATAAGCCTTGTTATTTTTTAAAGGATTTTTAAAATAATTTCTTGTTTTTCTTACATAATGTTGACACAGCATTCAAACGTCAGATTTCTCGTCACTGTGTAAGTTCTATTCAGACTGTGTAAAGAATTGGAAATCGCCTGGTTTATACTAAGTCCTAGTTACATTAGACTAAGGATGGGTTGTCTTCTGCCTAGTGGTACTCTCCAACATAACCAGACACAAATCTGGCATTAATCTAATGATGCTCGGCGACGTCATAGAGAGTAAAGGATGAAAGATCAACACCACTACAGATAGCAACCGAGCACCACTTCGCCTCCATCCTTGGCTACCATGACAACAGCGTAATCAATTTATTGTTATTTCACTGAATACAACTGGCGCCTATGTTTTACACACTTCCAATTCTTTCATGAGCCAATCAATAGCTAGAACTAAAATGGTAAAAAGAGTCTTTTGTTGTTTTTGAAGACCGTGCTATTTGGTTTCAATTTTGTATCTTTCAATTTTGTTTTGTTAGATATAGATATTATTAGAGTTTGTTGTTTTTTTTGTGTGTGATCATTCGTGCACAGAAGTTTATCAAATTAGGGCATGGCCAGTCTTGAAAAAATTTGTTAGCTAGACTGTCATTTTTGACAGCAGGGTAAACACAAGTAATGTTAAATGAAAATATTTTGAATGTGTGGGTGTGTGTGTGTGTGTGTGTGCTTTGTTTTATAATTTTGTTGTTGTTGTCGTTTTTAATTTACTTTGACAACAATGTTTCTACACAGCTGATTCACTAGTTGAAAGTTTTGTAGGAACAAATGAGGCAGCTGGGGAAGATTCAATGGCATGTTTATATTTTAGAATGAAGACTGTGAATGATATGACACAACATTGTTTTAACAAAACATTAAAGGCAAACTTGGACTTATTTCATTGTTCACAGTTCACCGGGTGTCGCCTTTACCACAATGCACAGATCTATGTTTCTCTGTGATGGTCCTACAAAACGATTGCCTCCCGCCCAAACAAACCAGAAATTTCTTCCACGCCTCAAGAACGACCTTTCACTGTTTCAGACAGCTACCTGTCCTGACAACCCCACTGTTTTTTTAAATATGTCCTGACAACCCAACTGAACACCTCGACTGTTTCAAACACCCTCTTGTCCTGAGAACCCAACTGAGCACCTCGACTGTTTCAAACACCTTCCTGTCCTGAGAACCCAACAGAGCACCTCAACTGTTTCAAACACCTTCCTGCCCTGAGAACCCAACTGAGCACCTTCACTGTTTCAAACACCTTCCTGTCCTGAGAACCCAACTGAACACCTTCACTGTTTCATACACCTTCCTGTACTGAGAACCCAACTGAGCACCTCGACTGTTTCAAACACCTTCCTGCCCTGAGAACCCAACTGAGCACCTTCACTGTTTCAAAAACCTTCCTGTCCTTAGAACCCAACTGAACTCCTCGAATGTTTCAAACACCTTTCTGTCCTGAGAACCCAACTGAACACCTCGACTGTTTCAAACACCTTCCTGCCCTGAGAACCCAACTGAACACCTCGACTGTTTCAAACACCTTCCTGCCCTGAGAACCCAACTGAGCACCTCGACTGTTTCCTCCTTGCTAGCCTCTCAACTGGCGATGATCCTTTTCGTGTTACTGCAGGTGGAGTGAGTCCCTTGCCCAAGGCATTCTGTTTTTCTTTCACTTCTTGAGCGAACGGAACTCTTTCTTTTTTTTTTCTAAACAATTCGTGTCCCTTGTTGAATATTTGAGGTCATCGCAATGTTAGCTACAAGTCTAGACAGATTCCTATCATTTTATAACCCCTTACCGATTGTTTCGCTACATATATATATATATATATATATATATATATATATATATATATATATATATATATATATAAGAACAATCCAAAGAAATGTCAGAGTGAATAGTAAGTTATTTTAGGGGAATTTATTCAACACGAAAAAGGAGCTTCCTTTCAAACTGTTCCACAAGAGATGCAAAGCTTAAATATTTCATCAATTAGAGGTTATATATCATTCATTGTCCTAAACATGCATGTTTGTGAGGGCAGTCCCAAAATGCTTTTTTTTTCTTAGGACCATAACTGGTGGACCAAAATAGTGAGTGTGCAGGCCTGCGGGGTCGAATCTTTTAAACGCTGGCCTTTTGATAAAAACGAAGTTCCGGACAAAGAAACCGGAAGTGCATCATCCTCTAGAACTTTTAGATCTAAGGATCAGAAAGTGTGTGATTGGTAATAGGGCGATATGATGCCAGCCGTTCCACAGAGAAATGAAAAAAAGTCAAACTAAGCCAGAAGATTTTATTCTTAAAGGCTCGATGAATCCACGGGGCCGTTGAAGGATGCAACTGGAAAACAAAAAAGGATGGGGGGGGGGGGGAATCAGATGGCAAAATTTTTGATTGAGGTAAAGCGTTATCGTGCGGACTGTTTCATTGATTGATGTAATACAAAGCTAATTACAGGTGTCAGATGTAATACAAAGCGAAGTACAGGTATCAGATGTAATACAAAGTGAAGTACAGGTGTCAGATGTAATACAAAGTGAAGTACAGGTGTCAGAGGTAATCCAAAGCGAAGTACAGGTGTCAGAGGTAATACAAAGCGAAGTACAGGTATCAGATGTAATACAAAGTGAAGTACAGGTGTCAGATGTAATACAAAGCGAAGTACAGGTGTCAGAGGTAATACAGAGCTAGTATAGCCGGTCTGTTATGTTAGGAATAATATAGATAAGTCATGTGAATGTATGTCCAAGATGTGACTGTGGCTAAGTTCTCTACTAGAATTGAAGTTTTTGTTGTGATGCACCTATTCATTTTGTTTTCCAGACAAACTAAAAGCAATGTCAAAAGTTTCAGTGTCGCCAACGTTATTTTTACAATTGAGCTCTGATCTGTTTATTTTCATCTTCCTAAGTTCCAATGTTATCACTAGTTAGTTGTCCATTTGTTTTGAAATAAGTATGAAGTCATAGAGTGAAAGTCTAATACTTCCTTCTCGTTCCATTTCTGCAGTACACACAAACTATACTTTTTATAAAACATATCTTCACTTCCTCTCTTTTCTTCACCGGATACACCTAAAAGGTAGCTGCTTATAGTTATTCCATCATATATGAAAATATCGAAACGACTTTTCAATACTACGCTATTTTCAAACTAACGGGAGTTACTGTTCTTCGGAGAGCGTGCCATCCAAGAAATCGTTCAATCCAATTGGCCCGCCATAACGATGTTGTCAAAAGCTTGGAGTTGACCGGCGACTATTTGTGGTCTATCATCGTCTGATCTCATTGCGGGATGGACAGGTCTCTCTGGACATTGGTGATTGCGACTGCTACCCATCTCATAACTGTATGATCAAGACGCGTAACAATCTCTCGGCTTTGTGATTGCGAGCCTTGACAAGACTTCCTCATCTGATCAAGAATACTTCGGTTTTGTTTGGAATCAATATTTATTGTCATAATTTGACATAGCTTAAGTTCTCATTATTAAACATTTAGATATTTTTGAATCTTTTTGAGTCTAGCGCTCGTGAACACAGTAAGATAGAGCATATAAGTCTTTAAGAGATGCCAAAACAAATTATGCTTTAACTCCTAGGAATATTAATCCGTCGTATTGAAGTACATACAAGCAAAAGTGAAATTGTTTGTTTCTTCCTTTTATGTATGCCAGTGTCATTTTCAATTACTTTCAGGAAGAAATGTCTGAATCTGAATATAGTATATATTATACTCTCTCTCTCTCTCTCTCTCACACACACACACACGCACACACACACACACACACATGTAGATCTATAGTGTTGTCATCCTTCAGTCGTAACGACTATTTTGTCATGTGACTGTGAGACCTATTTTCAGCTATATCGCAGGCTTCTTTTTGATGGTAGAGGAGCCAGCCATTTTTCGTTTGGCACGCTTTACTTCCAGAGCTGAGGCAGTCCAAAGCTTTGTTGGTCACCGTCTCCTCCTCGTGGTGGTAGTGCGGCCTAGGGCAATGTAGAGCAATATAAATTGGAAATAAATATCTATTTCAAGTTTTTCTGGATAATTTTAAGATACATCTATCTTTGGGAATCTGTATGCAACTATGTGTTGTAGGCTATCTATAAACTAATAATCATTCTATTTACAAACTAACAGGCATCCGAGTATTTCATCTGTATGGTGTGTTTGTATATTTAGATTTAATATTATACATATTAAACGTTCTCAGTCATACAAGAAGTGTTTGGATAATGACGTATGTTTTTTGTGTTATTCTAACCAGTGAAATAAAGTGTGGACACTGGGATCGGGATGTTCACATTGTAAACTGGACAAATTGAATGAATGCATTTGGGGAAAGGAGGGGGAGTCTCAGGCAATGGAGAGGATTTTAAAATACATTTGTATAATATTCTATTTCTTTTATTTGCAACAAGCTCTTGTATTTTAAGTTATAGAACAATGATTAGAAAATCTTCGAAGATTAAGGAAGTGTGCATATTGCCGCTTGGTAGGCAGACCCAACATTGACCTACATATTGTGATTAGATATGTATAAAGACTATGATAGTGACATCAATTTAGCTCTTTAATTTCGCAACTAATTGTATCCTACATCATTTGTTTCCGTAGCAACTCCAACAGACTCTTTAAATTACAACACTAAGAACGCGCTGACAAGGACTCCCACTGATGTATATAAATATGAGGGTTAGACATAAATGACTCCAGTCCTCTTTAAATATTATGATAGATAAAAAAAGCCATAATAAATACAAAAACACTAACTAATAAAATACTCAGAAAGACACAAAGGCGCACTTTTTATTCCATATGCTAGAACTAATTCGTACAAGTGCGCTTTCGTCTCTTGGTTCCCCAAGTGTCGTTTGACCATGGAACGGTCCAGGAAAACCAATGACTGGTCAGAGTTTTTGTCTCTTATCAAAATGCAGGATCAGATTAACAAGTGTACATCTTCTCGTTTAAAGGAGCGTCTGTAATGTATAAGATAAGATAAGATAATCATTGTGTTAGTACTGGAATATGTTTATACTTCCCTGCTCTTTGAATGTTAAAACTCACCTGAATGTTGGTGCTCCGTGGTTGCGAAGGTCTTAGGCAACTACAAAGCTGTTAGTGTGAGTATAGAGACTCACAAACATGTAAAGTGTTAAATGGGTTCGGGAGGGAGGGGGGTTTGCTCGTCATCATTGGCGTGTTTGTTTCTACGACTTCTCCCAATCGAACTCATTTCACTGCTAGCCAAGAAGCCAAACAAGCCAACCAATTAGCTCAACAACTCGTGAGTACACACAGCAATTGAAAGCGAGATCGTCTCCATTTCCTTTCCCTTCACACACACACACACACCACTGTACCCTACTCTCTCCTCTCTGCCCCTTCACACCACACATACACACACAATACCTTCCCCACCCACCCACACACTAACCGACCCTCACCACTTTCCTTCTGACGACATTTTTTCTTAGGAATAGATTTCAGTTCTGTCCATCTTGTGGTCAACGCTAAGATGGAACTACCCTAGATGGCTGTCAGACGAAATGGTCTTAATCAGCTGGGCCACTGACCCGGAATCGATTCCAGGTCAATGGTTATTTATGTTGACCGGTCGTCTCAAAATGATCCCGCAGTTGACTTCATGGAGTCAGTATTCTAAGTAAATATAAATGGCCACGTTTGAACGTTTCATTGAACGATCGCATTGTTATTTCACAGTTTCGTTCAAATAATTTTAATATAGGCTAAATACACATCTTTAATAGAAGAGGCTATCTTATCTTATCTTATTTTATCGTCTTATCTTATAGATTACAGAACTAATTTAAAAGAGAAGATAATTACGTCCTAAACTATGCGAAAGCATGACATTGCGATAAACAAAAACATGTGGTAAAAATATTTTTTATCGCACAGATTTATTATTGTTGGTCTCGATCTATTACAAATTTGACTGACGTAAACTAATTACGATACAATTGCACTTAATCTAAGCTTTTTATTTCATTTGTTAGGGTCCCGTATACATATTTATAAGCAATAAAATCCAATAAGAGAGAACAAGAAACATAAGAGAGAGGTGAACAGGGAACATAAGAGCGAGGTGAACAAGAGACATAAGAGCGAGGTGAACAAGAGACATAAGAGCGAGGTGAACAAGAGACATAAAAGCGAGGTGAACAAGAAACATAAGAGCGAGGTGAACAAGAGACATAAGAGCGAGGTAAACAAGAGACATAAGAGCGAGGTAAACAAGAGACATAAGAGCGAGGTGAACAAGAGACATAAGAGCGAGGTGAACAAGAAACATAAGAGCGAGGTGAACAATAAACATAAGAGCGAGGTGAACAATAAACATAAGAGCGAGGTGAACAAGAAACATAAGAGCGAGGTAAACAAGAGACATAAGAGCGAGGTGAACAAGAGACATAAGAGCGAGGTGAACAAGAACATAAGAGCGAGGTGAACAAGAGACATAAAGCGAGGTGAACAAAACATAAGAGCGAGGTGAACAAGAGACATAAGAGCGAGGTAAACAAGAAACATAAGAGCGAGGTAACAAGAACATAAGAGCGAGGTGAACAAGAGACATAAGAGCGAGTAACAAGAGACATAAGAGCGAGGTGAACAAGAGACATAAGAGCGAGGTAAACAAGACATAGTAAACAAGAGACATAAGAGCGAGGTGAACAAGAGACATAAGAGCGAGGTGAACAAGAAACATAAGAGCGAGGTGAACAAGAGACATAAGAGCGAGGTGAACAAGAAACATAAGAGCGAGGTGAACAAGAAACATAAGAGCGAGGTGAACAAGAAACATAAGAGCGAGGTAAACAAGAAACATAAGAGCGAGGTGAACAAGAAACATAAGAGCGAGGTAAACAAGAGACATAAGAGCGAGGTGAACAAGAGACATAAGAGCGAGGTAAACAAGAGACATAAGAGCGAGGTAAACAAGAGACATAAGAGCGAGGTAAACAAGAGACATAAGAGCGAGGTAAACAAGAAACATAAGAGCGAGGT
>JAZGLO010001067.1:0-62964 GCA_036873155.1 Biomphalaria sudanica
AAACAAGAGACATAAGAGCGAGGTAAACAAGAAACATAAGAGTGAGGTGAACAAGAAACATAAGAGAGAGGTAAACAAGAGACATAAGAGCGAGGTAAACAAGAAACATAAGAGCGAGGTAAACAAGAGACATAAGAGCGAGGTGAACAAGAAACATAAGAGTGAGGTAAACAAGAGACATAAGAGCGAGGTAAACAAGAGACATAAGAGCGAGGTGAACAAGAAACATAAGAGCGAGGTGAACAAGAAACATAAGAGCGAGGTGAACAAAATGCGGTGGCTATAAAAATGGAACGTACAAAACAAAAAACGTCGGAGAATGAAAAGATTTGAGAGAGATAAATAATACACAAATAAAATAAATAAATAAATAATACACAAATAAAATAAATAAATAAATAATACACAAATAAAATAAATAAATAAATAATACACAAATAAAATAAATAAATAAATAATACACAAATAAAATAAATAAATAAATAATACACAAATAAAATAAATAAATAAATAATACACAAATAAAATAAATAAATAAATAATACACAAATAAAATAAATAAATAAATAATACACAAATAAAATAAATAAATAAATAATACACAAATAAAATAAATAAATAAATAATACACAAATAAAATAAATAAATAAATAATACACAAATAAAATAAATAAATAAATAATACACAAATAAAATAAATAAATAAATAATACACAAATAAAATAAATAAATAAATAATACACAAATAAAATAAGTAAATAAATAATACACAAATAAAATAAATAAATAAATAATACACAAATAAAATAAATAAATAAATAATACACAAATAAAATAAATAAATAAATAATACACGAATAAAATAAATAATTAAACAAATCAAATAAATAAATACATAATTAATAAAATAAATAAATAAATAATTAAACAAATAAAATAATAAATAAATAATTAAACAAATAAAATAAATAAATAAATAATTAAACAAATAAAATAAATAAATAAATAATTAAACAAATAAATAAAATTAAAGAACATATTGTTGCCAATTAATTTATACAAATTACAATTTGCTACAAGCAAAGAACGCTTATATTATTGAGTTGTTGTTGTGTTTTAAATACTTCTGTTATGAATACTTCCGTATTCTGTACAACGGATTACGTTTTTTTGTGCCTGCAACAATAAGATAGTTCCGAATCTCTGACCTACTTTATAAAAAGTCACGTGACTGTGGTCTTATACATGGCAATAATGGCCATATCTTCCTATGATAAGATGTAGATCTAGATTTAGTGCTAGCCTAGATCTATTATACCTACTAAATAATCATAAAAATTAGTGAATTATTGTAACATACTTTTGATTACTTAAAGATGTCTAGATCTAGACTATTTTCATGTTTAAATTACAATGAAATCAATAAGTTCATTAATGTAAACAACACACCCACGTGACTGAGAAGAGATCCGGAACTACCTCATTTTGACCCAAAACTTTTTAAAGTAAGCTTTTCAAAAAGTATTCGCTCATGAGCTTACAACGCTCCACGAGACTCCTTGCCGTATGGAGGGAGACCTGTTGCCTCTCCACTACTATCTCCAGAAATAACCTTTTCTAATGTACAGAACACACTATCTACAAAACATTGTTTCCGAAAAGAAAAGGTGTAAATGGACTCGCTTTCACCTTCACCCACCCCATAGTCTGTTGAACCGTTCGGGCACCACATTAGATCTGTTGACAGTCTTTCTCCATTTCTCTCAGTCTTTTGCCTTGGATAGAATTTCTTTCCATGATATTCTTTCTGTTGTCTTCAATCGCTTTCCCTGTCTGCCTCTTCTTTCTTTTCCCTGGAACTGTTCCTTGAAGGAAAGTCTTTGCGAGCCTTTAGGACCTTATGAAATAGCCATTCGAGTTTAGCTTTAATGAACATGTAATAAGCAAATTTGGATTCGAAACATATTGGAACTGGAAAAAGCACTTTTTTTCGCGTTTAGGGTTCGCCACTAGCATAAATTTGAGAAACTGGCTTATAGACTTACAGCTACATATTACATAAGTATATCGTCAAAAGCCGCGGATCTCAAACTTTGTGTCGTGGGACGCTCTGACAAGAGGACGCAAAAGGTAACATTTTTTAAATACTTTTCATATCGGTATTTTTAAAAGTGGCTATACCCTACATATTAAAATGATCTTGCCGCTGGCCACAAGGGAAGGTACTCGTATCCCAGAACTATAGATTATAGTGTACACAATCATACACAAAATATGCGTTACTGATGTAAACGTGTAACAGCAGCCATTGCAACCATATTTAAGCGAAGGTTGCCATGGAAATTCTTATCTCTAAGCCTCTTTCTTCATGTCCATTGAAGTATCAGTTAAATTCTCTAAATCCTGGTCTGTTTGAGTTTCTACTTTTCAGCTGCCAAATTAGCTTTTTTTTTTAAAGAGTTTATCTGCATTCTCAACTAGAAGCTCCACTTTGTGGCTCGTCGGTTGTTATCAGTTTTAGTTCAAGTTTGTTTTTAAAAAAATCATCCCAGATTTTGTTGAAATCGTTATCTGAGTGAATGAGTAATGGAAGGAACACCGCAGCAATGGTTGGAGGAAATAACTTACAAGTTCGCAGAGTTTCTAAGAGGAATTGATGGTGCCGAAACTTGTCTTTGTAAGTTCGAATCAGACATTAGAACTAATCTGACCACGTTAGTTACATAGTGATAAAGTCATCAATAGTTTATGAAGTAGGAATCTGTTCAGAATTCTTTTAAATTCTGTAATTGAAATTATTTTTTGTTTTTGTTTTTCAGTTTTCTAAATAGAATTTTATTGTGCCATAGTATTTTAGTACAAATTATAATAAATCTGTTCCTCTAGGCTAGGTTAGATTAACTCTGCTGTCTCTAGTATATCTTATATTACTTGGCCATTTTCATTTTTAGTGCCTTTTCTACTCAAATCGCACAGATAAGATGAAAGAGGAGTGTCTATACTACTTTCTCACAGCGCTATATAAATTATTTTTTTAGTTATCAAAAAGAATTTTTAAAATTATAATAGAAATTGTATCACATTTTATATGCAAATACATTGTCACAATAAAACACATTGCTCCTTCAAAAACCCCCATCAGAATGGGCAAACTGTATCAGTCAACAGGAATCAACATCTTACTTCTTTTGTTTATCATAAATGACTGTAATTTTATAGAAACGACCAAATCTTAAGGATATAATCTCTACAAACGACAACTATAGCATACCAAACAATACGAGTTCGCTGTAAAAGAAAATTACTAAATCTTAAAGTACACTATTGGCAGGCTTGCTTAGTATTGAATTCAGTGTTCTAACAACCATGGCGCAAGTGGCTCATTGCGCCAGACCCACTGCTAACGGCCAACATAGGCACAAACGGCCCTTGTAAAGGAGAAAAATATATCGACTGTAAGAATTTAAATATTTCGAATTTTAAAATTATTTTATTTAAACCATTGTATATTTATTGCTCTTATATTATATTTCTTGTATATTAAAAAAAAAGCAAAATGCCTAATCGATTAAAAGAAAGTAAAACTCTTACATTGTTAAGGAGGCAGCGTTTCATTAAATTCTAACGTGTAACATTTGTTTTCTAATTGTAATAATAGTAAAAGTAACAATAATAATAAGGACAAATTTAACAAACGTTGGTCTCCTATGAAGTTGATGTAATACTTTGACGACAATTGCGCTGTAGGACTTTGTTTTTGTTGTCCTGAGCCCGTTAGGCTTAGGACAATTTCTTCTGGTTCTATACAATCTATATTTTAGAAGATTCATCATGTTACTCGAAATCCTAGCAAGTTACATGGTTGACCAATGGCATTGACTTTTGAGGATCTCATTCTTGTTTACCTCAAAAAGAACACGTGTAGTTTGTGTGCTGTCGGTCATATGTGTTGTTTTCTTGGAAATGTACGCTCACATTAGATACAGTACGGCTCAAGGCTCAGTCACACTTCAACTTACCGGAGGCGGCCAACTTCGTATTCCTGAACCTAGGCCCACGAGTACTCTGCTACGCCACTGATACTGATATGACAGCTACCATAAACCATATAGTACCTACATCTGGCAATAGAAACATTTAATTATAAATTTTTTGGATAAGCCTGATGACTGAGATTTGTATGTCAATCAAAACACGAACTGCGATATCTAGTTTTCCTGTCCATTTTTTTTTTGGTCCTTTATTAGGAAGTTAACATGATTCAAAGACATTTTCTGGCCATTTCCAAATTCCTTCGCTACGAAGTGATGCGTCATAATCGCTCCCATTGGAAAGAGAAACCCATTGAAATCAACTGCGACACTCTAGAGTTCAATGATACCATCAACATATTTCGATGCACGCCTTTAGACCAATTAAAGTTGCATTCAAGTGCAGACTCATTCTTAGATTTACATGAAGTCACCGGCTACCACAAGGTGATCATAATTCTGACCTTGGTGATCATCTTGTTTCTGGCTATAGTAGGCAACATTCTGGTCATGGCCACAGTGCTGTTCAACAAAGTGATGTGGACCACAATGCACGTATTCATTGTGTCACTGGCAGTCAGTGACACTTTAGTAAGGTAAGCACAAAATGTACTTAAATATTGGCAGTTATTGACGCTTTAGTTAAATGAGTTTGACAGTATACTTATAAGTGGCAGTCAGTGATACGTTAGTCATTTAAGCAATAAAATGTACTTAAATATTGGCAGTCAATGACACTTTAGTCAGTTAAGCAATAAAATGTACTTAAATATTGGCACTCAGTGACACTTTAGTCAGTTAAGCACTAAAATGTAATTAAACATTGATAGTTATTGGAAGCTAGTGACGCTTTAGTTAAGTAAGTTGGACATATTTTTACTGGAAGTTAGTGACGCTTTAGTTAAGTAAGTTGGACATATTTTACTGGAAGTTAGTGACGCTTTAGTTAAGTAAGTTGGACATATTTTTTACTGGCAGTTAGTGACGCTTTAGTTAAGTAAGTTGGACATATTTTTACTGGCAGTTAGTGACGCTTTAGTTAAGTAAGTTGGACATATTTTTACTGGCAGTTAGTGACGCTTTAGTTAAGTAAGTTGGACATATTTTTACTGGCAGTTAGTGACGCTTTAGTTAAGTAAGTTGGACATATTTTTACTGTCAGTTAGTGACGCTTTAGTTAAGTAAGTTGGACATATTTTTACTGGCAGTTAGTGACGCTTTAGTTTAGTAAGTTGGACATATTTTTACTGGAAGTTAGTGACGCTTTAGTTAAGTAAGTTGGACATATTTTTACTGGAAGTTAGTGACGCTTTAGTTAAGTAAGTTGGACATATTTTACTGGAAGTTAGTGACGCTTTAGTTAAGTAAGTTGGACATATTTTTTACTGGCAGTTAGTGACGCTTTAGTTAAGTAAGTTGGACATATTTTTACTGGCAGTTAGTGACGCTTTAGTTAAGTAAGTTGGACATATTTTTACTGGCAGTTAGTGACGCTTTAGTTAAGTAAGTTGGACATATTTTTACTGGCAGTTAGTGACGCTTTAGTTAAGTAAGTTGGACATATTTTTACTGGCAGTTAGTGACGCTTTAGTTAAGTAAGTTGGACATATTTTTACTGGCAGTTAGTGACGCTTTAGTTAAGTAAGTTGGACATATTTTTACTGGAAGTTAGTGACGCTTTAGTTAAGTAAGTTGGACATATTTTTACTGGAAGTTAGTGACGCTTTAGTTAAGTAAGTTGGACATATTTTTACTGGAAGTTAGTGACGCTTTAGTTAAGTAAGTTGGACATATTTTTACTGGCAGTTAGTGACGCTTTAGTTAAGTAAGTTGGACATATTTTTACTGGCAGTTAGTGACGCTTTAGTTAAGTAAGTTGGACATATTTTTACTGGCAGTTAGTGACGCTTTAGTTAAGTAAGTTGGACATATTTTTACTGGAAGTTAGTGACGCTTTAGTTTAGTAAGTTGGACATATTTTTACTGGAAGTTAGTGACGCTTTAGTTAAGTAAGTTGGACATATTTTTACTGGAAGTTAGTGACGCTTTAGTTAAGTAAGTTGGACATATTTTACTGGAAGTTAGTGACGCTTTAGTTAAGTAAGTTGGACATATTTTTACTGGCAGTTAGTGACGCTTTAGTTAAGTAAGTTGGACATATTTTTACTGGCAGTTAGTGACGCTTTAGTTAAGTAAGTTGGACATATTTTTACTGGCAGTTAGTGACGCTTTAGTTAAGTAAGTTGGACATATTTTTACTGGAAGTTAGTGACGCTTTAGTTAAGTAAGTTGGACATATTTTTACTGGAAGTTAGTGACGCTTTAGTTAAGTAAGTTGGACATATTTTTACTGGAAGTTAGTGACGCTTTAGTTAAGTAAGTTGGACATATTTTTACTAGAAGTTAGTGACGCTTTAGTTAAGTAAGTTGGACATATTTTTACTGCCAGTTAGTGACGCTTTAGTTAAGTAAGTTGGACATATTTTTACTGGCAGTTAGTGACGCTTTATTTTTAGTAAGTTGGACATATTTTTACTGGAAGTTAGTGACGCTTTAGTTAAGTAAGTTGGACATATTTTTACTGGCAGATAGTGACGCTTTAGTTAAGTAAGTTGGACATATTTTTACTGGAAGTTAGTGACGCTTTAGTTAAGTAAGTTGGACATATATTTTTACTGGCAGTTAGTGACGCTTTAGTTAAGTAAGTTGGACATATTTTTACTGGAAGTTAGTGATGCTTTAGTTAAGTAAGTTGGACATATTTTTACTGGCAGTTAGTGACGCTTTAGTTAAGTAAGTTGGACATATTTTTACTGGCAGTTAGTGACGCTTTAGTTAAGTAAGTTGGACATATTTTTACTGGAAGTTAGTGACGCTTTAGTTAAGTAAGTTTGACATTATACATTTTAGTGGCAGTCAGTGATATTTTAGTCAGGTAAACAACAAGATGTAATTAAACACTAGCAGTTAACGACATTATACTTTTTAGTGGCAGTTAATGACGCTTTAGTTAAGTAAGTTGGACATATTTTTACTGGCAGTTAGTGACGCTTTAGTTAAGTAAGTTGGACATATTTTTACTGTCAGTTAGTGACGCTTTAGTTAAGTAAGTTGGACATATTTTTACTGTCAGTTAGTGACGCTTTAGTTAAGTAAGTTTGACATATTTTACTGTCAGTTAGTGACGCTTTAGTTAAGTAAGTTGGACATATTTTTACTGGAAGTTAGTGACGCTTTAGTTTAGTAAGTTGGACATATTTTTACTGGAAGTTAGTGACGCTTTTGTTAAGTAAGTTGGACATATTTTTACTGGAAGTTAGTGACGCTTTAGTTAAGTAAGTTGGATATATTTTTACTGGAAGTTAGTGACGCTTTAGTTAAGTAAGTTGGACATATTTTTACTGGAAGTTAGTGACGCTTTAGTTAAGTAAGTTGGACATATTTTTACTGGCAGTTAGTGACGCTTTAGTTAAGTAAGTTGGACATATTTTTACTGTCAGTTAGTGACGCTTTAGTTTAGTAAGTTGGACATATTTTTACTGGAAGTTAGTAACGCTTTAGTTTAGTAAGTTGGACATATTTTTACTGGAAGTTAGTGACGCTTTAGTTAAGTAAGTTGGACATATTTTTACTGGAAGTTTGTGACGCTTTAGTTAAGTAAGTTGGACATATTTTACTGGAAGTTAGTGACGCTTTAGTTAAGTAAGTTGGACATATTTTTTACTGGCAGTTAGTGACGCTTTAGTTAAGTAAGTTGGACATATTTTTACTGGCAGTTAGTGACGCTTTAGTTAAGTAAGTTGGACATATTTTTACTGGCAGTTAGTGACGCTTTAGTTAAGTAAGTTGGACATATTTTTACTGGCAGTTAGTGACGCTTTAGTTAAGTAAGTTGGACATATTTTTACTGGCAGTTAATGACGCATTAGTTAAGTAAGTTGGACATATTTTTACTGTCAGTTAGTGACGCTTTAGTTAAGTAAGTTGGACATATTTTTACTGGAAGTTAGTGACGCTTTAGTTAAGTAAGTTGGACATATTTTTACTGGAAGTTAGTGACGCTTTTGTTAAGTAAGTTGGACATATTTTTACTGGCAGTTAGTGACGCTTTAGTTAAGTAAGTTGGACATATTTTTACTGGCAGTTAGTGACGCTTTAGTTAAGTAAGTTGGACATATTTTTACTGTCAGTTAGTGACGCTTTAGTTAAGTAAGTTGGACATATTTTTTACTGGAAGTTAGTGACGTTTTAGTTAAGTAAGTTGGACATATTTTTACTGGAAGTTAGTGACGCTTTAGTTTAGTAAGTTGGACATATTTTTACTGGAAGTTAGTGACGCTTTTGTTAAGTAAGTTGGACATATTTTTACTGGAAGTTAGTGACGCTTTAGTTAAGTAAGTTGGACATATTTTTACTAGAAGTTAGTGACGCTTTAGTTAAGTAAGTTGGACATATTTTTACTGCCAGTTAGTGACGCTTTAGTTAAGTAAGTTGGACATATTTTTACTGGCAGTTAGTGACGCTTTATTTTTAGTAAGTTGGACATATTTTTACTGGAAGTTAGTGACGCTTTAGTTAAGTAAGTTGGACATATTTTTACTGGCAGATAGTGACGCTTTAGTTAAGTAAGTTGGACATATTTTTACTGGAAGTTAGTGACGCTTTAGTTAAGTAAGTTGGACATATATTTTTACTGGCAGTTAGTGACGCTTTAGTTAAGTAAGTTGGACATATTTTTACTGGAAGTTAGTGATGCTTTAGTTAAGTAAGTTGGACATATTTTTACTGGCAGTTAGTGACGCTTTAGTTAAGTAAGTTGGACATATTTTTTACTGGCAGTTAGTGACGCTTTAGTTAAGTAAGTTGGACATATTTTTACTGGAAGTTAGTGACGCTTTAGTTAAGTAAGTTTGACATTATACATTTTAGTGGCAGTCAGTGATATTTTAGTCAGGTAAACAACAAGATGTAATTAAACACTAGCAGTTAACGACATTATACTTTTTAGTGGCAGTTAATGACGCTTTAGTTAAGTAAGTTGGACATATTTTTACTGGCAGTTAGTGACGCTTTAGTTAAGTAAGTTGGACATATTTTTACTGTCAGTTAGTGACGCTTTAGTTAAGTAAGTTGGACATATTTTTACTGTCAGTTAGTGACGCTTTAGTTAAGTAAGTTTGACATATTTTACTGTCAGTTAGTGACGCTTTAGTTAAGTAAGTTGGACATATTTTTACTGGAAGTTAGTGACGCTTTAGTTAAGTAAGTTGGACATATTTTTACTGGAAGTTAGTGACGCTTTAGTTAAGTAAGTTGGACATATTTTTACTGGAAGTTAGTGACGCTTTAGTTAAGTAAGTTGGACATATTTTTACTGGAAGTTAGTGACGCTTTAGTTAAGTAAGTTGGACATATTTTTACTGGAAGTTAGTGACGCTTTAGTTAAGTAAGTTGGACATATTTTTACTGCCAGTTAGTGACGCTTTAGTTAAGTAAGTTGGACATATTTTTACTGGCAGTTAGTGACGCTTTAGTTTAGTAAGTTGGACATATTTTTACTGGAAGTTAGTGACGCTTTAGTTAAGTAAGTTGGACATATTTTTACTGGCAGCTAGTGACGCTTTAGTTAAGTAAGTTGGACATATTTTTACTGGAAGTTAGTGACGCTTTAGTTAAGTAAGTTGGACATATATTTTTACTGGCAGTTAGTGACGCTTTAGTTAAGTAAGTTGGACATATTTTTACTGGAAGTTAGTGACGCTTTAGTTAAGTAAGTTGGACATATTTTTACTGGCAGTTAGTGACGCTTTAGTTAAGTAAGTTGGACATATTTTTACTGGCAGTTAGTGACGCTTTAGTTAAGTAAGTTGGACATATTTTTACTGGCAGTTAGTGACGCTTTAGTTAAGTAAGTTGGACATATTTTTACTGGCAGTTAGTGACGCTTTAGTTAAGTAAACAACGAGTTTACCTAGTTAAGGACTTATATTTTTACTGGCAGTTAATGACGCTTTAGTTAAGTAAGTTGGACATATTTTTACTGGCAGTTAGTGACGCTTTAGTTAAGTAAGTTGGACATATTTTTACTGGCAGTTAGTGACGCTTTAGTTAAGTAAGTTGGACATATTTTTACTGGCAGTTAGTGACGCTTTAGTTAAGTAAGTTGGACATATTTTACTGGCAGTTAGTGACGCTTTAGTTAAGTAAGTTGGACATATTTTTACTGGCAGTTAGTGACGCTTTAGTTAAGTAAGTTGGACATATTTTTACTGGAAGTTAGTGACGCTTTAGTTAAGTAAGTTGGACATATTTTTACTGGAAGTTAGTGACGCTTTAGTTAAGTAAGTTGGACATATTTTTACTGGCAGTTAGTGACGCTTTAGTTAAGTAAGTTGGACATATTTTTACTGTCAGTTAGTGACGCTTTAGTTAAGTAAGTTTGACATATTTTTACTGTCAGTTAGTGACGCTTTAGTTAAGTAAGTTGGACATATTTTTTACTGGTAGTTAGTGACGCTTTAGTTAAGTAAGTTGGACATATTTTTACTGGAAGTTAGTGACGCTTTAGTTTAGTAAGTTGGACATATTTTTACTGGAAGTTAGTGACGCTTTTGTTAAGTAAGTTGGACATATTTTTACTGTCAGTTAGTGACGCTTTAGTTAAGTAAGTTGGACATATTTTTACTGGCAGTTAGTGACGCTTTAGTTAAGTAAGTTGGACATATTTTTACTGCCAGTAAGTGACGCTTTAGTTAAGTAAGTTAGACATATTTTTACTGGCAGTTAGTGACGCTTTAGTTTAGTAAGTTGGACATATTTTTACTGGAAGTTAGTGACGCTTTAGTTAAGTAAGTTGGACATATTTTTACTGGCAGTTAGTGACGCTTTAGTTAAGTAAGTTGGACATATTTTTACTGGAAGTTAGTGACGCTTTAGTTAAGTAAGTTGGACATATTTTTACTGGCAGTTAGTGACGCTTTAGTTAAGTAAGTTGGACATATTTTTACTGGCAGTTAGTGACGCTTTAGTTAAGTAAGTTGGACATATTTTTTACTGGCAGTTAGTGACGCTTTAGTTAAGTAAGTTGGACATATTTTTACTGGAAGTTAGTGACGCTTTAGTTTAGTAAGTTGGACATATTTTTACTGGCAGTTAGTGACGCTTTAGTTAAGTAAGTTGGACATATTTTTACTGGCAGTTAGTGACGCTTTAGTTAAGTAAGTTGGACATATTTTACTGGCAGTTAGTGACGCTTTAGTTAAGTAAGTTGGACATATTTTTACTGGAAGTTAGTGACGCTTTAGTTAAGTAAGTTGGACATATTTTTACTGGCAGTTAATGACGCTTTAGTTAAGTAAGTTTGACATATTTTTACTGTCAGTTAGTGACGCTTTAGTTAAGTAAGTTTGACATATTTTTACTGTCAGTTAGTGACGCTTTAGTTAAGTAAGTTGGACATATTTTTACTGGCAGTTAGTGACGCTTTAGTTAAGTAAGTTGGACATATTTTTACTGGAAGTTAGTGACGCTTTAGTTAAGTAAGTTGGACATATTTTTACTGGAAGTTAGTGACGCTTTAGTTAAGTAAGTTGGACATATTTTTTACTGGCAGTTAGTGACGCTTTAGTTAAGTAAGTTGGACATATTTTTACTGGAAGTTAGTGACGCTTTAGTTAAGTAAGTTGGACATATTTTTACTGGCAGTTAGTGACGCTTTAGTTAAGTAATTTGGACATATTTTTACTGGCAGTTAGTGACGCTTTAGTTAAGTAAGTTTCACATATTTTTACTGGCAGTTAGTGACGCTTTAGTTAAGTAAGTTGGACATATTTTTACTGGAAGTTAGTGATGCTTTAGTTAAGTAAGTTGGACATATTTTTACTGGCAGTTAGTGACGCTTTAGTTAAGTAAGTTGGACATATTTTTTACTGGCAGTTAGTGACGCTTTAGTTAAGTAAGTTGGACATATTTTTACTGGAAGTTAGTGACGCTTTAGTTAAGTAAGTTTGACATTATACATTTTAGTGGCAGTCAGTGATATTTTAGTCAGGTAAACAACAAGATGTAATTAAACACTAGCAGTTAACGACATTATACTTTTTAGTGGCAGTTAATGACGCTTTAGTTAAGTAAGTTGGACATATTTTTACTGGCAGTTAGTGACGCTTTAGTTAAGTAAGTTGGACATATTTTTACTGTCAGTTAGTGACGCTTTAGTTAAGTAAGTTGGACATATTTTTACTGTCAGTTAGTGACGCTTTAGTTAAGTAAGTTTGACATATTTTACTGTCAGTTAGTGACGCTTTAGTTAAGTAAGTTGGACATATTTTTACTGGAAGTTAGTGACGCTTTAGTTTAGTAAGTTGGACATATTTTTACTGGAAGTTAGTGACGCTTTTGTTAAGTAAGTTGGACATATTTTTACTGGAAGATAGTGACGCTTTAGTTAAGTAAGTTGGATATATTTTTACTGGAAGTTAGTGACGCTTTAGTTAAGTAAGTTGGACATATTTTTACTGGAAGTTAGTGACGCTTTAGTTAAGTAAGTTGGACATATTTTTACTGGCAGTTAGTGACGCTTTAGTTAAGTAAGTTGGACATATTTTTACTGGCAGTTAGTGACGCTTTAGTTTAGTAAGTTGGACATATTTTTACTGGAAGTTAGTAACGCTTTAGTTTAGTAAGTTGGACATATTTTTACTGAAAGTTAGTGACGCTTTAGTTAAGTAAGTTGGACATATTTTTACTGAAAGTTTGTGACGCTTTAGTTAAGTAAGTTGGACATATTTTACTGGAAGTTAGTGACGCTTTAGTTAAGTAAGTTGGACATATTTTTTACTGGCAGTTAGTGACGCTTTAGTTAAGTAAGTTGGACATATTTTTACTGGCAGTTAGTGACGCTTTAGTTAAGTAAGTTGGACATATTTTTACTGGCAGTTAGTGACGCTTTAGTTAAGTAAGTTGGACATATTTTTACTGGCAGTTAGTGACGCTTTAGTTAAGTAAGTTGGACATATTTTTACTGGCAGTTAATGACGCATTAGTTAAGTAAGTTGGACATATTTTTACTGTCAGTTAGTGACGCTTTAGTTAAGTAAGTTGGACATATTTTTACTGGAAGTTAGTGACGCTTTAGTTAAGTAAGTTGGACATATTTTTACTGGAAGTTAGTGACGCTTTTGTTAAGTAAGTTGGACATATTTTTACTGGAAGTTAGTGACGCTTTAGTTAAGTAAGTTGGACATATTTTTTACTGGCAGTTAGTGACGCTTTAGTTAAGTAAGTTGGACATATTTTTACTGGCAGTTAGTGACGCTTTAGTTAAGTAAGTTGGACATATTTTTACTGTCAGTTAGTGACGCTTTAGTTAAGTAAGTTGGACATATTTTTTACTGGAAGTTAGTGACGTTTTAGTTAAGTAAGTTGGACATATTTTTACTGGAAGTTAGTGACGCTTTAGTTTAGTAAGTTGGACATATTTTTACTGGAAGTTAGTGACGCTTTTGTTAAGTAAGTTGGACATATTTTTACTGGAAGTTAGTGACGCTTTAGTTAAGTAAGTTGGACATATTTTTACTAGAAGTTAGTGACGCTTTAGTTAAGTAAGTTGGACATATTTTTACTGCCAGTTAGTGACGCTTTAGTTAAGTAAGTTGGACATATTTTTACTGGCAGTTAGTGACGCTTTATTTTTAGTAAGTTGGACATATTTTTACTGGAAGTTAGTGACGCTTTAGTTAAGTAAGTTGGACATATTTTTACTGGCAGATAGTGACGCTTTAGTTAAGTAAGTTGGACATATTTTTACTGGAAGTTAGTGACGCTTTAGTTAAGTAAGTTGGACATATATTTTTACTGGCAGTTAGTGACGCTTTAGTTAAGTAAGTTGGACATATTTTTACTGGAAGTTAGTGATGCTTTAGTTAAGTAAGTTGGACATATTTTTACTGGCAGTTAGTGACGCTTTAGTTAAGTAAGTTGGACATATTTTTTACTGGCAGTTAGTGACGCTTTAGTTAAGTAAGTTGGACATATTTTTACTGGAAGTTAGTGACGCTTTAGTTAAGTAAGTTTGACATTATACATTTTAGTGGCAGTCAGTGATATTGTAGTCAGGTAAACAACAAGATGTAATTAAACACTAGCAGTTAACGACATTATACTTTTTAGTGGCAGTTAATGACGCTTTAGTTAAGTAAGTTGGACATATTTTTACTGGCAGTTAGTGACGCTTTAGTTAAGTAAGTTGGACATATTTTTACTGTCAGTTAGTGACGCTTTAGTTAAGTAAGTTGGACATATTTTTACTGTCAGTTAGTGACGCTTTAGTTAAGTAAGTTTGACATATTTTACTGTCAGTTAGTGACGCTTTAGTTAAGTAAGTTGGACATATTTTTACTGGAAGTTAGTGACGCTTTAGTTTAGTAAGTTGGACATATTTTTACTGGAAGTTAGTGACGCTTTTGTTAAGTAAGTTGGACATATTTTTACTGGAAGTTAGTGACGCTTTAGTTAAGTAAGTTGGACATATTTTTACTGGAAGTTAGTGACGCTTTAGTTAAGTAAGTTGGACATATTTTTACTGGAAGTTAGTGACGCTTTAGTTAAGTAAGTTGGACATATTTTTACTGGCAGTTAGTGACGCTTTAGTTAAGTAAGTTGGACATATTTTTACTGTCAGTTAGTGACGCTTTAGTTTAGTAAGTTGGACATATTTTTACTGGAAGTTAGTGTCGCTTTAGTTTAGTAAGTTGGACATATTTTTACTGGAAGCTAGTGACGCTTTAGTTAAGAAAGTTGGACATATTTTTACTGGAAGTTTGTGACGCTTTAGTTAAGTAAGTTGGACATATTTTACTGGAAGTTAGTGACGCTTTAGTTAAGTAAGTTGGACATATTTTTTACTGGCAGTTAGTGACGCTTTAGTTAAGTAAGTTGGACATATTTTTACTGGCAGTTAGTGACGCTTTAGTTAAGTAAGTTGGACATATTTTTACTGGCAGTTAGTGACGCTTTAGTTAAGTAAGTTTGACATATTTTACTGTCAGTTAGTGACGCTTTAGTTAAGTAAGTTGGACATATTTTTACTGGAAGTTAGTGACGCTTTAGTTTAGTAAGTTGGACATATTTTTACTGGAAGTTAGTGACGCTTTTGTTAAGTAAGTTGGACATATTTTTACTGGAAGTTAGTGACGCTTTAGTTAAGTAAGTTGGACATATTTTTACTGGAAGTTAGTGACGCTTTAGTTAAGTAAGTTGGACATATTTTTACTGGCAGTTAGTGACGCTTTAGTTAAGTAAGTTGGACATATTTTTACTGGAAGTTAGTGACGCTTTAGTTAAGTAAGTTGGACATATTTTTTACTGGCAGTTAGTGACGCTTTAGTTAAGTAAGTTGGACATATTTTTACTTGCAGTTAGTGACGCTTTAGTTAAGTAAGTTAAACATATTTTTACTGGAAGTTAGTGACGCTTTAGTTAAGTAAGTTGGACATATTTTTACTGGCAGTTAGTGACGCTTTAGTTAAGTAAGTTTGACATATTTTTACTGTCAGTTAGTGACGCTTTAGTTAAGTAAGTTTGACATATTTTTACTGTCAGTTAGTGACGCTTTAGTTAAGTAAGTTGGACATATTTTTTACTGGTAGTTAGTGACGCTTTAGTTAAGTAAGTTGGACATATTTTTACTGGAAGTTAGTGACGCTTTAGTTTAGTAAGTTGGACATATTTTTACTGGAAGTTAGTGACGCTTTTGTTAAGTAAGTTGGACATATTTTTACTGGAAGTTAGTGACGCTTTAGTTAAGTAAGTTGGACATATTTTTACTGGCAGTTAGTGACGCTTTAGTTAAGTAGGTTGGACATATTTTTACTGCCAGTAAGTGACGCTTTAGTTAAGTAAGTTAGACATATTTTTACTGGCAGTTAGTGACGCTTTAGTTTAGTAAGTTGGACATATTTTTACTGGAAGTTAGTGACGCTTTAGTTAAGTAAGTTGGACATATTTTTACTGGCAGTTAGTGACGCTTTAGTTAAGTAAGTTGGACATATTTTTACTGGAAGTTAGTGACGCTTTAGTTAAGTAAGTTGGACATATTTTTACTGGCAGTTAGTGACGCTTTAGTTAAGTAAGTTGGACATATTTTTACTGGCAGTTAGTGACGCTTTAGTTAAGTAAGTTGGACATATTTTTTACTGGCAGTTAGTGACGCTTTAGTTAAGTAAGTTGGACATATTTTTACTGGAAGTTAGTGACGCTTTAGTTTAGTAAGTTGGACATATTTTTTACTGGCAGTTAGTGACGCTTTAGTTAAGTAAGTTGGACATATTTTTACTGGCAGTTAGTGACGCTTTAGTTAAGTAAGTTGGACATATATTTACTGGCAGTTAGTGACGCTTTAGTTAAGTAAGTTGGACATATTTTTACTGGAAGTTAGTGACGCTTTAGTTAAGTAAGTTGGACATATTTTTACTGGCAGTTAATGACGCTTTAGTTAAGTAAGTTTGACATATTTTTACTGTCATTTCGTGACGCTTTAGTTAAGTAAGTTTGACATATTTTTACTGTCAGTTAGTGACGCTTTAGTTAAGTAAGTTGGACATATTTTTACTGGCAGTTAGTGACGCTTTAGTTAAGTAAGTTGGACATATTTTTACTGGAAGTTAGTGACGCTTTAGTTAAGTAAGTTGGACATATTTTTACTGGCAGTTAGTGACGCTTTAGTTAAGTAAGTTGGACATATTTTTTACTGGCAGTTAGTGACGCTTTAGTTAAGTAAGTTGGACATATTTTTACTGGAAGTTAGTGACGCTTTAGTTAAGTAAGTTGGACATATTTTTACTGGCAGTTAGTGACGCTTTAGTTAAGTAATTTGGACATATTTTTACTGGCAGTTAGTGACGCTTTAGTTAAGTAAGTTTGACATATTTTTACTGGCAGTTAGTGACGCTTTAGTTAAGTAAGTTTGACATATTTTTACTGGCAGTTAGTGACGCTTTAGTTAAGTAAGTTGGACATATTTTTTACTGGCAGTTAGTGACGCTTTAGTTAAGTAAGTTGGACATATTTTTACTGGCAGTTAGTGACGCTTTAGTTAAGTAAGTTGGACATATTTTTACTGGCAGTTAGTGACGCTTTAGTTAAGTAAGTTTGACATATTTTACTGTCAGTTAGTGACGCTTTAGTTAAGTAAGTTGGACATATTTTTACTGGAAGTTAGTGACGCTTTAGTTAAGTAAGTTTGACATATTTTTACTGTCAGTTAGTGACGCTTTAGTTAAGTAAGTTTGACATATTTTTACTGGCAGTTAGTGACGCTTTAGTTAAGTAAGTTGGACATATTTTTACTGGAAGTTAGTGACGCTTTAGTTAAGTAAGTTGGACATATTTTTACTGGAAGTTAGTGACGCTTTAGTTAAGTAAGTTGGACATATTTTTTACTGGCAGTTAGTGACGCTTTAGTTAAGTAAGTTGGACATATTTTTACTGGAAGTTAGTGACGCTTTAGTTAAGTAAGTTGGACATATTTTTACTGGCAGTTAGTGACGCTTTAGTTAAGTAAGTTGGACATATTTTTACTGGCAGTTAGTGACGCTTTAGTTAAGTAAGTTTGACATATTTTTACTGGCAGTTAGTGACGCTTTAGTTAAGTAAGTTTGACATATTTTTACTGTCAGTTAGTGACGCTTTAGTTAAGTAAGTTGGACATATTTTTTACTGGCAGTTAGTGACGCATTAGTTAAGTAAGTTGGACATATTTTTACTGGCAGTTAGTGACGCTTTAGTTAAGTAAGTTGGACATATTTTTACTGGCAGTTAGTGACGCTTTAGTTAAGTAAGTTGGACATATTTTTACTGGAAGTTAGTGACGCTTTAGTTAAGTAAGTTGGACATATTTTTACTGGAAGTTAGTGACGCTTTAGTTAAGTAAGTTGGACATATTTTTACTGGCAGTTAGTGACGCTTTAGTTAAGTAAGTTGGACATATTTTTACTGGAAGTTAGTGACGCTTTAGTTTAGTAAGTTGGACATATTTTTACTGGCAGTTAGTGACGCTTTAGTTAAGTAAGTTGGACATATTTTTACTGGCAGTTAGTGACGCTTTAGTTAAGTAAGTTGGACATATTTTTACTGGCAGTTAGTGACGCTTTAGTTAAGTAAGTTGGACATATTTTTACTGGAAGTTAGTGACGCTTTAGTTAAGTAAGTTGGACATATTTTTACTGGCAGTTAATGACGCTTTAGTTAAGTAAGTTTGACATATTTTTACTGTCAGTTAGTGACGCTTTAGTTAAGTAAGTTTGACATATTTTTACTGGCAGTTAGTGACGCTTTAGTTAAGTAAGTTGGACATATTTTTACTGTCAGTTAGTGACGCTTTAGTTTAGTAAGTTGGACATATTTTTACTGGAAGTTAGTAACGCTTTAGTTTAGTAAGTTGGACATATTTTTACTGAAAGTTAGTGACGCTTTAGTTAAGTAAGTTGGACATATTTTTACTGAAAGTTTGTGACGCTTTAGTTAAGTAAGTTGGACATATTTTACTGGAAGTTAGTGACGCTTTAGTTAAGTAAGTTGGACATATTTTTTACTGGCAGTTAGTGACGCTTTAGTTAAGTAAGTTGGACATATTTTTACTGGCAGTTAGTGACGCTTTAGTTAAGTAAGTTGGACATATTTTTACTGGCAGTTAGTGACGCTTTAGTTAAGTAAGTTGGACATATTTTTACTGGCAGTTAGTGACGCTTTAGTTAAGTAAGTTGGACATATTTTTACTGGCAGTTAATGACGCATTAGTTAAGTAAGTTGGACATATTTTTACTGTCAGTTAGTGACGCTTTAGTTAAGTAAGTTGGACATATTTTTACTGGAAGTTAGTGACGCTTTAGTTAAGTAAGTTGGACATATTTTTACTGGAAGTTAGTGACGCTTTTGTTAAGTAAGTTGGACATATTTTTACTGGAAGTTAGTGACGCTTTAGTTAAGTAAGTTGGACATATTTTTTACTGGCAGTTAATGACGCTTTAGTTAAGTAAGTTGGACATATTTTTACTGGCAGTTAGTGACGCTTTAGTTAAGTAAGTTGGACATATTTTTACTGTCAGTTAGTGACGCTTTAGTTAAGTAAGTTGGACATATTTTTTACTGGAAGTTAGTGACGTTTTAGTTAAGTAAGTTGGACATATTTTTACTGGAAGTTAGTGACGCTTTAGTTTAGTAAGTTGGACATATTTTTACTGGAAGTTAGTGACGCTTTTGTTAAGTAAGTTGGACATATTTTTACTGGAAGTTAGTGACGCTTTAGTTAAGTAAGTTGGACATATTTTTACTAGAAGTTAGTGACGCTTTAGTTAAGTAAGTTGGACATATTTTTACTGCCAGTTAGTGACGCTTTAGTTAAGTAAGTTGGACATATTTTTACTGGCAGTTAGTGACGCTTTATTTTTAGTAAGTTGGACATATTTTTACTGGAAGTTAGTGACGCTTTAGTTAAGTAAGTTGGACATATTTTTACTGGCAGATAGTGACGCTTTAGTTAAGTAAGTTGGACATATTTTTACTGGAAGTTAGTGACGCTTTAGTTAAGTAAGTTGGACATATATTTTTACTGGCAGTTAGTGACGCTTTAGTTAAGTAAGTTGGACATATTTTTACTGGAAGTTAGTGATGCTTTAGTTAAGTAAGTTGGACATATTTTTACTGGCAGTTAGTGACGCTTTAGTTAAGTAAGTTGGACATATTTTTTACTGGCAGTTAGTGACGCTTTAGTTAAGTAAGTTGGACATATTTTTACTGGAAGTTAGTGACGCTTTAGTTAAGTAAGTTTGACATTATACATTTTAGTGGCAGTCAGTGATATTGTAGTCAGGTAAACAACAAGATGTAATTAAACACTAGCAGTTAACGACATTATACTTTTTAGTGGCAGTTAATGACGCTTTAGTTAAGTAAGTTGGACATATTTTTACTGGCAGTTAGTGACGCTTTAGTTAAGTAAGTTGGACATATTTTTACTGTCAGTTAGTGACGCTTTAGTTAAGTAAGTTGGACATATTTTTACTGTCAGTTAGTGACGCTTTAGTTAAGTAAGTTTGACATATTTTACTGTCAGTTAGTGACGCTTTAGTTAAGTAAGTTGGACATATTTTTACTGGAAGTTAGTGACGCTTTAGTTTAGTAAGTTGGACATATTTTTACTGGAAGTTAGTGACGCTTTTGTTAAGTAAGTTGGACATATTTTTACTGGAAGTTAGTGACGCTTTAGTTAAGTAAGTTGGACATATTTTTACTGGAAGTTAGTGACGCTTTAGTTAAGTAAGTTGGACATATTTTTACTGGAAGTTAGTGACGCTTTAGTTAAGTAAGTTGGACATATTTTTACTAGAAGTTAGTGACGCTTTAGTTAAGTAAGTTGGACATATTTTTACTGTCAGTTAGTGACGCTTTAGTTTAGTAAGTTGGACATATTTTTACTGGAAGTTAGTGTCGCTTTAGTTTAGTAAGTTGGACATATTTTTACTGGAAGCTAGTGACGCTTTAGTTAAGAAAGTTGGACATATTTTTACTGGAAGTTTGTGACGCTTTAGTTAAGTAAGTTGGACATATTTTACTGGAAGTTAGTGACGCTTTAGTTAAGTAAGTTGGACATATTTTTTACTGGCAGTTAGTGACGCTTTAGTTAAGTAAGTTGGACATATTTTTACTGGCAGTTAGTGACGCTTTAGTTAAGTAAGTTGGACATATTTTTACTGGCAGTTAGTGACGCTTTAGTTAAGTAAGTTTGACATATTTTACTGTCAGTTAGTGACGCTTTAGTTAAGTAAGTTGGACATATTTTTACTGGAAGTTAGTGACGCTTTAGTTTAGTAAGTTGGACATATTTTTACTGGAAGTTAGTGACGCTTTTGTTAAGTAAGTTGGACATATTTTTACTGGAAGTTAGTGACGCTTTAGTTAAGTAAGTTGGACATATTTTTACTGGAAGTTAGTGACGCTTTAGTTAAGTAAGTTGGACATATTTTTACTGGCAGTTAGTGACGCTTTAGTTAAGTAAGTTGGACATATTTTTACTGGAAGTTAGTGACGCTTTAGTTAAGTAAGTTGGACATATTTTTTACTGGCAGTTAGTGACGCTTTAGTTAAGTAAGTTGGACATATTTTTACTTGCAGTTAGTGACGCTTTAGTTAAGTAAGTTAAACATATTTTTACTGGAAGTTAGTGACGCTTTAGTTAAGTAAGTTGGACATATTTTTACTGGCAGTTAGTGACGCTTTAGTTAAGTAAGTTTGACATATTTTTACTGTCAGTTAGTGACGCTTTAGTTAAGTAAGTTTGACATATTTTTACTGTCAGTTAGTGACGCTTTAGTTAAGTAAGTTGGACATATTTTTTACTGGTAGTTAGTGACGCTTTAGTTAAGTAAGTTGGACATATTTTTACTGGAAGTTAGTGACGCTTTAGTTTAGTAAGTTGGACATATTTTTACTGGAAGTTAGTGACGCTTTTGTTAAGTAAGTTGGACATATTTTTACTGGAAGTTAGTGACGCTTTAGTTAAGTAAGTTGGACATATTTTTACTGGCAGTTAGTGACGCTTTAGTTAAGTAGGTTGGACATATTTTTACTGCCAGTAAGTGACGCTTTAGTTAAGTAAGTTAGACATATTTTTACTGGCAGTTAGTGACGCTTTAGTTTAGTAAGTTGGACATATTTTTACTGGAAGTTAGTGACGCTTTAGTTAAGTAAGTTGGACATATTTTTACTGTCAGTTAGTGACGCTTTAGTTAAGTAAGTTGGACATATTTTTACTGGAAGTTAGTGACGCTTTAGTTAAGTAAGTTGGACATATTTTTACTGGCAGTTAGTGACGCTTTAGTTAAGTAAGTTGGACATATTTTTACTGGCAGTTAGTGACGCTTTAGTTAAGTAAGTTGGACATATTTTTTACTGGCAGTTAGTGACGCTTTAGTTAAGTAAGTTGGACATATTTTTACTGGAAGTTAGTGACGCTTTAGTTTAGTAAGTTGGACATATTTTTTACTGGCAGTTAGTGACGCTTTAGTTAAGTAAGTTGGACATATTTTTACTGGCAGTTAGTGACGCTTTAGTTAAGTAAGTTGGACATATTTTTACTGGCAGTTAGTGACGCTTTAGTTAAGTAAGTTGGACATATTTTTACTGGAAGTTAGTGACGCTTTAGTTAAGTAAGTTGGACATATTTTTACTGGCAGTTAATGACGCTTTAGTTAAGTAAGTTTGACATATTTTTACTGTCAGTTAGTGACGCTTTAGTTAAGTAAGTTTGACATATTTTTACTGTCAGTTAGTGACGCTTTAGTTAAGTAAGTTGGACATATTTTTACTGGCAGTTAGTGACGCTTTAGTTAAGTAAGTTGGACATATTTTTACTGGAAGTTAGTGACGCTTTAGTTAAGTAAGTTGGACATATTTTTACTGGAAGTTAGTGACGCTTTAGTTAAGTAAGTTAGACATATTTTTACTGGCAGTTAGTGACGCTTTAGTTAAGTAAGTTGGACATATTTTTACTGGAAGTTAGTGACGCTTTAGTTAAGTAAGTTGGACATATTTTTACTGGCAGTTAGTGACGCTTTAGTTAAGTAATTTGGACATATTTTTACTGGCAGTTAGTGACGCTTTAGTTAAGTAAGTTTGACATATTTTTACTGGCAGTTAGTGACGCTTTAGTTAAGTAAGTTTGACATATTTTTACTGTCAGTTAGTGACGCTTTAGTTAAGTAAGTTGGACATATTTTTTACTGGCAGTTAGTGACGCATTAGTTAAGTAAGTTGGACATATTTTTACTGGCAGTTAGTGACGCTTTAGTTAAGTAAGTTGGACATATTTTTACTGGCAGTTAGTGACGCTTTAGTTAAGTAAGTTGGACATATTTTTACTGGCAGTTAGTGACGCTTTAGTTAAGTAAGTTGGACATATTTTTACTGGAAGTTAGTGACGCTTTAGTTAAGTAAGTTGGACATATTTTTACTGGCAGTTAGTGACGCTTTAGTTAAGTAAGTTGGACATATTTTTACTGGAAGTTAGTGACGCTTTAGTTTAGTAAGTTGGACATATTTTTTACTGGCAGTTAGTGACGCTTTAGTTAAGTAAGTTGGACATATTTTTACTGGCAGTTAGTGACGCTTTAGTTAAGTAAGTTGGACATATTTTTACTGGCAGTTAGTGACGCTTTAGTTAAGTAAGTTGGACATATTTTTACTGGAAGTTAGTGACGCTTTAGTTAAGTAAGTTGGACATATTTTTACTGGCAGTTAATGACGCTTTAGTTAAGTAAGTTTGACATATTTTTACTGTCAGTTAGTGACGCTTTAGTTAAGTAAGTTTGACATATTTTTACTGTCAGTTAGTGACGCTTTAGTTAAGTAAGTTGGACATATTTTTACTGGCAGTTAGTGACGCTTTAGTTAAGTAAGTTGGACATATTTTTACTGGAAGTTAGTGACGCTTTAGTTAAGTAAGTTGGACATATTTTTACTGGAAGTTAGTGACGCTTTAGTTAAGTAAGTTGGACATATTTTTTACTGGCAGTTAGTGACGCTTTAGTTAAGTAAGTTGGACATATTTTTACTGGAAGTTAGTGACGCTTTAGTTAAGTAAGTTGGACATATTTTTACTGGCAGTTAGTGACGCTTTAGTTAAGTAATTTGGACATATTTTTACTGGCAGTTAGTGACGCTTTAGTTAAGTAAGTTTGACATATTTTTACTGGCAGTTAGTGACGCTTTAGTTAAGTAAGTTTGACATATTTTTACTGTCAGTTAGTGACGCTTTAGTTAAGTAATTTGGACATATTTTTTACTGGCAGTTAGTGACGCATTAGTTAAGTAAGTTGGACATATTTTTACTGGCAGTTAGTGACGCTTTAGTTAAGTAAGTTGGACATATTTTTACTGGCAGTTAGTGACGCTTTAGTTTAGTAAGTTGGACATATTTTTACTGGCAGTTAGTGACGCTTTAGTTAAGTAAGTTTGACTTATTTTTACTGGCAGTTAGTGACGCTTTAGTTAAGTAAGTTGGACATATTTTTACTGTCAGTTAGTGACGCTTTAGTTAAGTAAGTTGGACATATTTTTACTGGAAGTTAGTGACGCTTTAGTTTAGTAAGTTGGACATATTTTTACTGGAAGTTAGTGACGCTTTAGTTAAGTAAGTTGGACATATTTTTTACTGGCAGTTAGTGACGCATTAGTTAAGTAAGTTGGACATATTTTTACTGGCAGTTAGTGACGCTTTAGTTAAGTAAGTTAAACATATTTTTACTGGAAGTTAGTGACGCTTTAGTTAAGTAAGTTGGACATATTTTTACTGGCAGTTAGTGACGCTTTAGTTAAGTAAGTTTGACATATTTTTACTTTTAGTTAGTGACGCTTTAGTTAAGTAAGTTTGACATATTTTTACTGTCAGTTAGTGACGCTTTAGTTAAGTAAGTTGGACATATTTTTTACTGGTAGTTAGTGACGCTTTAGTTAAGTAAGTTGGACATATTTTTACTGGAAGTTAGTGACGCTTTAGTTTAGTAAGTTGGACATATTTTTAGTGGAAGTTAGTGACGCTTTTGTTAAGTAAGTTGGACATATTTTTACTGGAAGTTAGTGACGCTTTAGTTAAGTAAGTTGGACATATTTTTACTGGCAGTTAGTGACGCTTTAGTTAAGTAAGTTGGACATATTTTTACTGCCAGTAAGTGACGCTTTAGTTAAGTAAGTTAGACATATTTTTACTGGCAGTTAGTGACGCTTTAGTTAAGTAAGTTGGACATATTTTTACTGGCAGTTAGTGACGCTTTAGTTAAGTAAGTTGGACATATTTTTACTGGCAGTTAGTGACGCTTTAGTTAAGTAAGTTGGACATATTTTTACTGGAAGTTAGTGACGCTTTAGTTAAGTAAGTTGGACATATTTTTACTGGCAGTTAGTGACGCCTTAGTTAAGTAAGTTGGACATATTTTTACTGGCAGTTAGTGACGCTTTAGTTAAGTAAGTTGGACATATTTTTACTGGCAGTTAGTGACGCTTTAGTTAAGTAAGTTGGACATATTTTTACTGGAAGTTAGTGACGCTTTAGTTTAGTAAGTTGGACATATTTTTTACTGGCAGTTAGTGACGCTTTAGTTAAGTAAGTTGGACATATTTTTACTGGCAGTTAGTGACGCTTTAGTTAAGTAAGTTGGACATATTTTTACTGGCAGTTAGTGACGCATTAGTTAAGTAAGTTGGACATATTTTTACTGGCAGTTAGTGACGCTTTAGTTAAGTAAGTTGGACATATTTTTACTGGCAGTTAGTGACGCTTTAGTTAAGTAAGTTGGACATATTTTTACTGGCAGTTAGTGACGCTTTAGTTAAGTAAGTTGGACATATTTTTACTGGAAGTTAGTGACGCTTTAGTTAAGTAAGTTGGACATATTTTTACTGGCAGTTAGTGACGCTTTAGTTAAGTAAGTTGGACATATTTTTACTGGAAGTTAGTGACGCTTTAGTTTAGTAAGTTGGACATATTTTTTACTGGCAGTTAGTGACGCTTTAGTTAAGTAAGTTGGACATATTTTTACTGGCAGTTAGTGACGCTTTAGTTAAGTAAGTTGGACATATTTTTACTGGCAGTTAGTGACGCTTTAGTTAAGTAAGTTGGACATATTTTTACTGGAAGTTAGTGACGCTTTAGTTAAGTAAGTTGGACATATTTTTTACTGGCAGTTAATGACGCTTTAGTTAAGTAAGTTTGACATATTTTTACTGTCAGTTAGTGACGCTTTAGTTAAGTAAGTTTGACATATTTTTACTGTCAGTTAGTGACGCTTTAGTTAAGTAAGTTGGACATATTTTTACTGGCAGTTAGTGACGCTTTAGTTAAGTAAGTTGGACATATTTTTACTGGAAGTTAGTGACGCTTTAGTTAAGTAAGTTGGACATATTTTTACTGGAAGTTAGTGACGCTTTAGTTAAGTAAGTTGGACATATTTTTTACTGGCAGTTAGTGACGCTTTAGTTAAGTAAGTTGGACATATTTTTACTGGAAGTTAGTGACGCTTTAGTTAAGTAAGTTGGACATATTTTTACTGGCAGTTAGTGACGCTTTAGTTAAGTAATTTGGACATATTTTTACTGGCAGTTAGTGACGCTTTAGTTAAGTAAGTTTGACATATTTTTACTGGCAGTTAGTGACGCTTTAGTTAAGTAAGTTTGACATATTTTTACTGTCAGTTAGTGACGCTTTAGTTAAGTAATTTGGACATATTTTTTACTGGCAGTTAGTGACGCATTAGTTAAGTAAGTTGGACATATTTTTACTGGCAGTTAGTGACGCTTTAGTTAAGTAAGTTGGACATATTTTTACTGGCAGTTAGTGACGCTTTAGTTTAGTAAGTTGGACATATTTTTACTGGCAGTTAGTGACGCTTTAGTTAAGTAAGTTTGACTTATTTTTACTGGCAGTTAGTGACGCTTTAGTTAAGTAAGTTGGACATATTTTTACTGTCAGTTAGTGACGCTTTAGTTAAGTAAGTTGGACATATTTTTACTGGAAGTTAGTGACGCTTTAGTTTAGTAAGTTGGACATATTTTTACTGGAAGTTAGTGACGCTTTAGTTAAGTAAGTTGGACATATTTTTTACTGGCAGTTAGTGACGCATTAGTTAAGTAAGTTGGACATATTTTTACTGGCAGTAAGTGACGCTTTAGTTAAGTAAGTTAAACATATTTTTACTGGAAGTTAGTGACGCTTTAGTTAAGTAAGTTGGACATATTTTTACTGGCAGTTAGTGACGCTTTAGTTAAGTAAGTTTGACATATTTTTACTTTTAGTTAGTGACGCTTTAGTTAAGTAAGTTTGACATATTTTTACTGTCAGTTAGTGACGCTTTAGTTAAGTAAGTTGGACATATTTTTTACTGGTAGTTAGTGACGCTTTAGTTAAGTAAGTTGGACATATTTTTACTGGAAGTTAGTGACGCTTTAGTTTAGTAAGTTGGACATATTTTTACTGGAAGTTAGTGACGCTTTTGTTAAGTAAGTTGGACATATTTTTACTGGAAGTTAGTGACGCTTTAGTTAAGTAAGTTGGACATATTTTTACTGGCAGTTAGTGACGCTTTAGTTAAGTAAGTTGGACATATTTTTACTGCCAGTAAGTGACGCTTTAGTTAAGTAAGTTAGACATATTTTTACTGGCAGTTAGTGACGCTTTAGTTAAGTAAGTTGGACATATTTTTACTGGAAGTTAGTGACGCTTTAGTTAAGTAAGTTGGACATATTTTTACTGGCAGTTAGTGACGCTTTAGTTAAGTAAGTTGGACATATTTTTACTGGAAGTTAGTGACGCTTTAGTTAAGTAAGTTGGACATATTTTTACTGGCAGTTAGTGACGCTTTAGTTAAGTAAGTTGGACATATTTTTACTGGCAGTTAGTGACGCTTTAGTTAAGTAAGTTGGACATATTTTTACTGGCAGTTAGTGACGCTTTAGTTAAGTAAGTTGGACATATTTTTACTGGAAGTTAGTGACGCTTTAGTTTAGTAAGTTGGACATATTTTTTACTGGCAGTTAGTGACGCTTTAGTTAAGTAAGTTGGACATATTTTTACTGGCAGTTAGTGACGCTTTAGTTAAGTAAGTTGGACATATTTTTACTGGCAGTTAGTGACGCTTTAGTTAAGTAAGTTGGACATATTTTTACTGGAAGTTAGTGACGCTTTAGTTAAGTAAGTTGGACATATTTTTACTGGCAGTTAATGACGCTTTAGTTAAGTAAGTTTGACATATTTTTACTGTCAGTTAGTGACGCTTTAGTTAAGTAAGTTTGACATATTTTTACTGTCAGTTAGTGACGCTTTAGTTAAGTAAGTTGGACATATTTTTACTGGCAGTTAGTGACGCTTTAGTTAAGTAAGTTGGACATATTTTTACTGGAAGTTAGTGACGCTTTAGTTAAGTAAGTTGGACTTATTTTTACTGGAAGTTAATGACGCTTTAGTTAAGTAAGTTGGACATATTTTTTACTGGCAGTTAGTGACGCTTTAGTTAAGTAAATTGGACATATTTTTACTGGAAGTTAGTGACGCTTTAGTTAAGTAAGTTGGACATATTTTTACTGGCAGTTAGTGACGCTTTAGTTAAGTAATTTGGACATATTTTTACTGGCAGTTAGTGACGCTTTAGTTAAGTAAGTTTGACATATTTTTACTGGCAGTTAGTGACGCTTTAGTTAAGTAAGTTTGACATATTTTTTCTGTCAGTTAGTGACGCTTTAGTTAAGTAAGTTGGACATATTTTTTACTAGCAGTTAGTGACGCTTTAGTTAAGTAAGTTGGACATATTTTTACTGGCAGTTAGTGACGCTTTAGTTAAGTAAGTTGGACATATTTTTACTGGCAGTTAGTGACGCTTTAGTTAAGTAAGTTGGACATATTTTTACTGGCAGTTAGTGACGCTTTAGTTAAGTAAGTTTGACTTATTTTTACTGGCAGTTAGTGACGCTTTAGTTAAGTAAGTTTGACATATTTTTACTGTCAGTTAGTGACGCTTTAGTTAAGTAAGTTGGACATATTTTTACTGGAAGTTAGTGACGCTTTAGTTTAGTAAGTTGGACATATTTTTACTGGAAGTTAGTGACGCTTTAGTTAAGTAAGTTGGACATATTTTTTACTGGCAGTTAGTGACGCTTTAGTTAAGTAAGTTGGACATATTTTTACTGGCAGTTAGTGACGCTTTAGTTAAGTAAGTTGGACATATTTTTACTGCCAGTTAGTGACTATTTAGTTAAGTAAGTTGGACATATTTTTACTGGCAGTTAGTGACGCTTTAGTTAAGTAAGTTGGACATATTTTTACTGGCAGTTAATGACGCTTTAGTTAAGTAAGTTGGACATATTTTTACTGTCAGTTAGTGACGCTTTAGTTAAGTAAGTTTGACATATTTTTACTGGCAGTTAGTGACGCTTTAGTTAAGTAAGTTGGACATATTTTTTACTGGCAGTTAGTGACGCTTTAGTTAAGTAAGTTGGAAATATTTTTACTGGAAATTAGTGACGCTTTAGTTTAGTAAGTTGGACATATTTTTACTGGAAGTTAGTGACGCTTTAGTTAAGTAAGTTGGACATATTTTTACTGGCAGTTAGTGACGCTTTAGTTAAGTAAGTTGGACATATTTTTACTGGAAGTTAGTGACGCTTTAGTTAAGTAAGTTGGACATATTTTTACTGGCAGTTAGTGACGCTTTAGTTAAGTAAGTTGGACATATTTTTACTGGAAGTTAGTGACGCTTTAGTTTAGTAAGTTTGACGTTTTATTTTAACATTTCAATTCTTTGTTGCTGTTGTTTGTTTGTTTTTCACATCTACAGCATTACGTGTATTCCATTGAACTTAATGTTAGTCGCTAACACAGAGTTTATGTTAGGGGACATTGCCTGTCAACTTATGACCTTCTTAATGCAATGCAGCATCACGTCCAGTACCTTAACCCTGTGCTGTATGGCCGGTGAGCGATACTTCGCTATTGTACATCCTTTGCGATTTGGATTTTTACAGGTGATGAAAGCAAGACTCCTGACTAAAATTACATTTAATTGCTTCCATACAAATACCATTTAAATAAGTGACAATGTTGTAGGCGTTCATTTATCAATTAAAATCTAACATTTAAATAATACAATAGGATGGATAATAATTGCGGCCTTTTGAGTTTTCCAGCTATCCATTTCGAAAGCTATTTGCTTTTACAAGTTCTGATCACTGCCAGTAAGGGCAAGCTGAAGCATGATCTGGTCTACGCCTATGTTATACCATCCTACTTCCTGACATCAACATTTTTAAAATACATTAAACAAGATTAAACAGAGGCGGCCCCTGTGGGAGACGGATCACTGTCGTATCCGCATATTCGCTGGTCGACTAAGGATGGCATCGAGCAGGGTATGAAACCGAGACCGTAGAGATAATCAGTTCTGCGCGCTAACCGCACGACCAGGCATTGCTCTTAATCTAATAACAAACTGGTTACAAACTAATAGCCTACTATGGATAATATACCTACACATTACGAATGACAAGTACTGGATATGTACAATATGTCAGAAGAGCGATTTTAGATAATCTTTTGGTATTGAGCATTTTCATTTAGGCCTAAATGGAACTAGAATGAGCATGTAGATCTACCTAAATTAAACTACTAATTTAGCACTCTCAATATCTATATCTACTAGATCTAGATCTAAAATATTTGGGATAATGTAGATGTAATTTAGATAAGATTTATATAAAAAAAACACTAGATAATCAATTAATAGACTAATTGCAAAATCTAAATATTAGATTAGTTTTAGTATTTTATAACATTGCAATATTGAAATATTGACAATCTAGACTTTAGAAAAAAAATCTACACTTTAAGCCTAGAGATTAAAATTATAGATCTTGATCTAGTCTAAATCATGGCTGTCTGGTAGTGCGGTTTGCGCGCTGGACTGTTGTTTTTTATTCATCGATGGTCCCAGGTTCAAACCCTGCCCGCTTCCAGCCCCCGTCGTCCTACGGGAGATTTGGACTACAACTCTGAAGGAACATCCGAAACATGTAAAACAACAAACATTCTAAACTAGACCAAGAAATTCTAGATCTAGATTCTACAATGATTTTAATTAGAACTTAAATCTAAATCTAGTTTTTTAAATGTAGCTTTAGTGTAAGAAAAAAATCTAGATCTAGTGTAAAAAATCTAGCTCTAGTGTAAAAAAAAATCTAGATCGTGTAAAAAATCTAGATTAGATCTAAATCTATTATGCTATTATGTCTTTTTAAAATGCGAGTCACATTACGAGGTTTAATAAACATTACTATACCGAGTTGTTTTAGCATTTAAAGAATTTATTCCATATGACGTCAAAGGAAAAAAATCCACTACGTCACACGGTCTAGTTAGACTAAAACATATCATCAATACGAGCAGCTTGTTGAGTGTTCATAGCAGTGGCGTAGCTACCAATGTGCGGGTGGTGCGGGCCGCACAGGGCACCAAGTGGAGAGGGGCACCAAAATTCTCCCAGCGTGTATTAATTTCCTATTTCCGTGAGCTTTTCAGTAAAAACGACGTATTGTATGGACACGAACAAACATAAACTACTGTATTTTAAACATGAACTAACGATTTATAAACTAGTCATGTCGCTATTTTGTTTCATCTCCTTGACTATTTCTTCAATACATTGTAAGCTAATGAACAGTTTCAATCTAATTTACTAGATTTATTTCGGACACACGGTACATGTTGTCACTACACTGATCAATGCTCTGTAATATAAAGAAGAAGAAGAAGATAGGCCAACCTTTTTTTTACTTCATTGTTTAGTCCACTGGTTTAATCTAAATATTGAGTTTACAAATATATTTCTAAACTCTAGCTCTAAACAATTGTTTTAGTTTATTCATTTCTTTATGATTCTTTATAGTTTAATTTTGGAAATAATTCTATTGTAATGTCAATATTTTTAAATAAGCTAACCTTTGTTTTCTACGATGTTTTAAAACTAACTAGTTAATTGTAATACTGTAACGTAAACAAAATGATGAACAGTGCTCAAGACTGACTAGTCTTGCTGACGCCTCAAAACCATTTTCAGCTCAGACGGAGAAATCGGCATCTCTGATTGAAACGGCTAACGGCATGGATCAAAGAGTCTAGAGGGTGAAAATCTGTTACATATCAAGAATCAGCAAAAGGAAAGGCTAGAAAGCTTTCAAAGGCTTAGTTTATTTGGCAAATGTCAAACGGCGAGAAAGTTCTTAGAAAGTGGATGTGTTATTCACCAAAAAAGAATCCTTATTTTGCTTTCCCTGCATACTCTTCCGGACAAGATCAAGTACCAAATCTTCATTTAAATCCAAAGATGGATTCAATGATTGGTGGAGGTTATCCCCAAAAATAGAAAAACATGAGACCAGCCGAGCTCATATTCAGTCATGGCTTGCTTGGAGGGAACTTGAAGTTCACCTGAGAGTAGGGAATAGTATCGACAACAAGGCCCAAGATTTCATTATACAAGAGACGGAAACCTGGAGAGAATCTTGGACATCATTTGTTTTCTCTAAAGCAAAATCCGGCACTACGTGGGCATCGCGAGCGAGCTGAAGAAGTGTTGGAAGGGCAAAATCAAGGCAATTTCATGGAGTTAGTAAAATTACTATCAAAGTACGGTCCACTCTTGAGGAAACGTGCTTCGAACTAAGTTTTATTCCAGACCGAATACATACATGTCTCCACAAATACAAAACGAATTTATTACAATATTGGGGGATCACGTTAAAAAACATATCATACAGCAAGTAAAACAAGCCAAATATTTCTCTATTATTTTTGACAGTACACCTGACATCTCAAAGCTCGATCAAACTTACTAAATTTTACGGTACGTTGTCATGGATAATGACGGGGTGCAGGTTCGTGAGTCTTTTATTGACTTCATCGACACAAAGGATAAGTATGCTGCTGGAATCGCTGAGATGATTCTTGAGAAACTGCGTTCGGATGGCTTAGACATAATGGACTGCAGGGATCAAGGCTACGATAATGCTGCGGTCATGAAAGGTTAAAACTACGGTGTCCAATAACCTCAAACCATTCTCTTAATTTAGCGGGAATTCGAGCTGTTGAAATCAATTCGGTAACATTTTTTGGTACACTGGACCGTTTACACGCCTTTTTCTCAACTTCAACACACCGCTGGGATATCCTCATCAAAATAACCGGAACTTGCCTTAAACGTTTAGTTGAGACCCGCTGGAGCGCCAGAGGAGAAGCCGTCAAGATGATTAGGGATAAATTTTCTATAATTATAGAAACTCTGGAGACATTAAATAGCAGAGATAAAAATTCATCGACTAGATCTGAAGCAGGTGGATTATTAGTTGCTATTAAGTCTTTTAGTTTTCTCACCTATCTTGGATTTTGGGCTCCTGTATTAACTGAAATTAATGATGCGCAAGTCTACCTTCAAAAACAAGGATTGTCTATTCGAGACTGCTCACTCAAACTAAAAACATTAGACATTTTTAAGTAGTAATCGAGAGGACATCGCTGAAGCCAGCATTACCTTTACCGAAAGCGTGTGCTCAGATCTGAGAATCAGTACAGAACCTCAAAAACGTATTGGCCATAAGAAAAATATTCCTGGTGAGAAAAGTGACGACTCTGTACTTACACACAAAGAAGAGCTACGAAGGGAAATTTATTCTACCTTGGACAGGATAGTTCAAGAAATAATCACCCGATTCGAGCAACTTCATGATGTAGCAGATAGATATGAATTTTTGTCGCCTTCCCAGCTATTAAATCCTCAGGTCGAAATCAAACTCAATAGTACTCTTAGCGTCATTGATAAAAAACGAATTTCTGCTGGAGCGAAAGAGGCTTCAACGATTTGTCACAGTGTCATCAGTAGCCTCCGAACTTCCAAAACAAGGACCTTGTTGAGCTCATGAAATTTATTTAAAAAAATATCAGCTAGATGATTCAGTCCCGAATATCGTCATCATGATTCGCATATTTTTTACTATTGCGGTAAGCGTCGCTACATGCGAGAGAAGTTTTTCCAAACTTAAACTTATCAAGAATTACTTGCGATCAACGATGACAAATTTACGACTCACTAATTTGGCCATTTTGTCCATTGAACACGAGCTGGTGGAAAAAATTGATTTCGATAAAATTATTGATACTTTTGCAGGCAAGAAAGCGTGTAAAATTCACTTCTAGTATGTTTATGTAAAAGTGATTTTTTGAATTAACAATATTTGATTAATGAATACATATTATTTTGAACAAAAAAGTAAGGTTTTGCAATGTTAGTTTGGGGGGGGGGAGGGCATCAAGATGAGGTATCGCACCAGGCATCATAAACTCTAGCTACGCCACTGGTTCATAGACATTGGTGCACTGAGTGATTTCTTTTAGCATTTCAAAGGAAAAAAATCCAATACGTCACACGGCCTAGTTAGACTAAAAATGTCATCTATACGAGCAGCTTGTCGAGTGTTCATGGACATTGGTGCACCGAGTGAGATCTTTTAGCATTTCATTTAAAGAATTAACTCCATATGTCGTTAAAGGAAAAAAATTCCATTACGTCACACGTCCAAGTTAGACTAAAAAAAATGTCATTTATATGAGCAGCTTCTCGAGGGATCATAGACATTGGTGCACCGAGTTTGTTCTTTTAGCATTTCATTTGATGGGCAAATTAGACTTAATACATATATTAATATATATATATATATAAGGATTAAACACGCTTTTTTTTTGTTTTGTCTGTCAGTTTGTCTGTCCGTTATGTTAATAGCGAGAAAAAAAAACAACTAAAAGCTATTGAAAATCTGATTAAAATTAATTTCCCTTCCTAAACATCGCATTAGTTTTAAGTTTCTATTATAGATTGTTCCGGATGTTTATATATTTATAGTGAGAAAAAAATAAGAATTCCAGATTAATCAAATGCCGTTAATTAAATTTCTGGGATGGTCTGTTATGAAAATTAGATGTACCATACCCTTATGGAGATTTTATCAAACCATACTTTGGTGTTAGGAAGTTGTTTTCCTTAAAAATCAGAGCATAATATTAACGGTAATTAGATTTTTTTACGTTTTAGATAGAAAGTTAAATGTAGTGTAAGAGAGAAGTGCGACTTTACATAAATAGAGTCAAACTATTTTTCATAAAAAATCCGGAACAACCAATTATTTGTTTTATTTATTAGAAGAGGGATTTCAAACATTTATAAGCGTTATTAGATTTTTCATATAAAATTCGGATCATTTTTGGCGACGATTTGTAAGAAAATTAAGGTAATGTAGGTCGATTTCTTTTTCGAAACAAAATCCGGAACATTCTTTGCCGATTAAACAACTTTTATTATGTTTCGGCAAGAAAATTAACTGTAAAATAAGTCTAAAAATTTATTTTCAATAATCGTTTCTAGTAAATTAATTTCTTATTTTAAAATCCTGAATAACCTATTGTCGATATTTTTATAAAAAATATAATTATTTGACATCAATTTTTTTTTATAAAACAATATCCGGAACAACTTTATAGTTAACGAAATATAAATCAGTAAAGATATTTTTATTTAGCATTTATATGCTATTTACATTACAAAACCGGAACAATATATTAAAGATCATGTGTTTCTTGCAACGTTTAAGCACGGAAATAAAATCTACTATAACTTAGAAGAGCAAACAAATATTCATTGGCATTGATTTGTTTTTCACAAAACATCCGGAACAATCTATTATAGATACTTTAAACTATTGCAATGTTTCTGAATGAAAAATTAAAGGTAAAATCAGATTTACAATAACCTTTAATGTTATTTGTTAATCTAATCGTGACGGACAGACCTACCAACAGACAAAACGCACAAAAATAAGCTTATATTATTCGGATGGGGGCACTAAACAAAAAAAAAAAAAATCTGATTTTTTTAAAGTTTAAGGAATTGGTTTAGCACCCAACCATGTTACGACGTTTCGCTACTGCACGAAAATCGCTGCTTTAAAAGTCCATTTTAAAAAATGTGCATGATATTTACAAACAAAGTGCATTATTAGCCTTTATAAACAAACAGAAATGTTTTCTTTTAATTTTAGCAGCTAGTTAACCAGAAAAAACATCTTTAAGTATTATTTATATTTGTTGTAAACATGTCCTGTACATTTTATAAATATATTTGACATAGTGATACTGAAAATACACAATAATTGTACATCTTTGTTAGCATATTGTAACATTGCCTCCCTTACATTTACGTAATTGTTTTAGAATTGGTGTATTTGTATGAAAAAATCGCTTGCATAATTAATTTTATAAATTAAACGGTTTGCTTTTAGAAAACCAAAAGTAGCCGTTGCACCTAAACTTTTCAAGGCGGATTTAATGATGAAATAATATTTTTCATATCTCTTGTAGTTTTCGAGATCTGAGTGTGACAGACGGACAGACAGACAGACGGACATTTTGCACAAACCTAATAGCGGCTTTTTTCCCTTACGGGGGCCGCTAAAAAAATGAAACACAAAAAATGTATAACAATGTATTTCCTTAGCAACATCCTAAACTCTAGACTCTCGACCAGTGTTCTAGACCTTTTTTTTTTCCTTTCCAGTTCTTTGAATACAATTTACATAGATTATACCTCCTAGTGCTTCTTTTATTCCCCATCAACACCAACACACACACGCGAAACCTCTTTTTGCTCTTCAAGAACATTGTCCGCCTTGTACTCGCTTGTACAGGAGTAGACAAGGACAGACAATCGCATTGGTAGAAACTCTCGCAAAGATCATCGATAAATCTTTATACTATAAAGCAGAAAGTAAGGCGTATGTATGTATGTATGTAGGCCCTATATATGTATGTATGTATGTATGTATGTATGTATGTATGTATGTATGTATGTATGTATGTATGTATGTATGTATGTATGTATGTATGTATGTATGTATGTATGTTACGCATAGAAATCAAAACCGTTTCACCAATCTTGATAAAACTTGGCAAAAATGTTCCTTGGGTACTAACTGGAACCGTGACGTATGTATAGTAGCCCTAAAACAAACTTAAGACCCTACAAAAAAAAAGTTGCCCAACTCTATGAAAGTATTACTATTTCATGGATCTAGACCGTGTTTACTTGAGAGAAGATCGAAAGAGTCTAGCTCTAGATCTAATTTTTAAAACTACACTTTGCAAAGCTAGTATTTACTATGACATATCAAAATATAAAATATAGTCTATAGATCTCATTATTGAATAAAATTAACCTTTAAATGTGTGTTTCAAAAGCATTTTAAAATAAATTCGTTCATTATATCTGTATAACGAATCGGGTTACTCGCGCTACTTGCGTTTTTAATAGATATGATAATTAATAATAATAATAATAAATAATTAGCGGGTAAACCCAATTTCGCAAAACTACTTTTATTTTCGTGGCGAAAGAGAAAAACTGAAAGGAACATTATTTCAGTTTGACATGGATTTAAACCCATACCCCTAGATTAGTAATACACAAACTAAGGCCCACAGGTCGCGGGTAATGTCCGGCTAGTCTTCGGTAAAATTATATTTAAAAATCAAAAGCCTCGCCACAACACAACGAAATATAGATGTAGCTTAAAATTAACAACTATTATGTTTATTTTAAAAAGTACCGTCACATTACATTGCGTAAAACGTCTAACCATGGTCTAACAAGCAATTTTGTTTAAAAAGAAAGCTTATCTAAGGGCTATGGGGAAGAACTCCACTTGAAGAATTTATTTCCTTTTTTGATATCCAACTAAATAATTAATTGACTAATTGGTTTTTGTTTTCATTGATTCATGCTTTGTTTGGTACAATAAATAATTTTTTATAGATTCAACTTGATTCGAGAATGGCTGTGGGAGAAAAAACGTGTTCAGTTATCTAAGGGGACGAAACCCTACATATTTGCAATATATCTTAATACTGAAAGATAAATTTCCCTTTTGGGTATCACACAAAATAATTAATTACCGGTAATTAATTGACTAACTGGTTATTTTTTCAATTGATTCATGTTTTGTTTGGTACAATAATTAATTGTGTAAATATAACTTGATCCAGAATCGGGGTGGAAGAAATAACATGTTCAAAATTTCTACCAGACAGACAGACAGACAGGGTGAGTTGCTTTAAACTTTGTAATAAATGAACAAATTCTTTTTCCTCAGACACTTCACAGAGCCATCCTTATACTAATCCTTGTTTGGTTGCTGGCTCTGCTCACCGGTTCACCGTATCTCTATTTCTCCAAAGTTAGACGGTGGCCAAAACCTTGCGCCTTCGGACAGCACTGCTCTGAAGTGAGACTAATAATAATTAATGATCACAGAGTGAGAGAGAGAGAGAGAGGAGAAAGAGAGAGAGAGAGAGAACGCAAGATTTTGACTTAAATCTAGCTCTAACAATTAGGTCGGTCATGTTATATTAAGATTTTCCCGGAAATTGCAAACAATTATAGATTGTGAGACAAATATACATCTTCTTTTCTTTTATCGCCAGAGTAGGCCTTTATATAATCTTTGTAAGCCAATGGACCTCATTCACCAATCGTAAACAAACAACATTTTGCTACGTGGTTCTCTTTCTCTTCTATACAAATTACGCAATCCAGAAAGGCTGTCACGTGATACGTAATTTTCATTGTTTTATCAATATTATCACGTGGCTAAATGTTGTTTGTTTACGATTGGTGAATGAGGTCCATTAATTTGAAACGTAAATACATATAATCATTAGCCGCCATTTTGATTTTTTTTTAATCTCATGCTGTTTTCTTTTATTATGGTCAGAATATAAAGTAACCTCGTTTCCCCAATACAGTAAATCGTATTCATTACTTATTGTAGGTCTATATGGTTTTAAAAGCTGAATATTGACTCATAAAGGCTTTAATGTTGCATAAGTGAGAAAAAAAAAATAGCTTGTGTCTAGAAACAAGTCTATAGTTTAATAAGCAAATCGAGTCTTCTGAAAATTTTGCTCATAGAAAGTGATTTCTAGGTCAACGTTACCCTCTAGGTAACTCGCCGGTCGTCAGTAGATCTGTTGGTAAAACGCGAGAACAGTAACTGGTCCGCCACGTCCACTCTTATAAGTTAGTAGTTAGTGTGCACCTTTACATCTTTCATTCCACTCCTAAGATGATGATTGGATTGGTTAAACGTCGTAGATATTTTTTAACAAAAGGAAAAATAAATATCTGACTTGATGTAAATGTATATAAATCGTATTAACATTTAACATGCAACACTAAAGGCCACTATTAGATTAATATTTAACATGCAACACTAAAGGCCACAATTAGATTAATATTTAACATGCAACACTAAAGGCCACAATTAGATTAATATTTAACATGCAACACTAAAGGCCACAATTAGATTAATATTTAACATGCAACACTATTTGTTTCACTAGGAGTCCCAGCATTCTATCTGTGGATTCAGAGATGGCTATGACAGAATCGTCCTGACACTTCATTGGCTGAACGTGGTTAGCTGTTATTTTCTTCCTATCGTGATTATACTCATCACGTATGGCATCATCGTGTACAAATTATGGGTGAAGGTAGGGACACCGTGATAATAAATCTATAGATTTACTTTTCTATTTCAAATTACTCAGCTTGGTCTTCTTATCTTAACTTTTATAATGCAGGCGTTACTTCAAAAAAGAAGATGATTACGTCCTCCGCGTCATGCATCTAGTCATGCATGTTAATCAACTGGTCTTATCAGAATGAAAATGTTTCACTTGTGTTAAAAGAAGAATTATGCTTTATTATATAATATTTAGTAGATAAATAAATGTTAACATTGATTGAAAACGGGAGGACAACTTTACTTAGGTCTTAGCATAGAGCAGATAATTCTCTCTACAGAGATCACTCAAAGGCGACTTGTACGGTCTCTTACGAGCTGATGCCCACGGAGTTTAGATTTTCTACGAAAGTCAACGGCGTCATTTTCGCTTTCTTTGTTTCCGCTTTTATGATATGTCTGACTTGCTATGTCTGACTTGCTATGTCTGACTTGCTATGTCTGACTTGCTATGTCTGACTTGCTATCTCTGACTTGTTATGTCTGACTTGCTATGTGTGACTTGCTATGTCTGACTTGCTATGTCTGACTTGCTATGTCTGACTTGCTATGTCTGACTTGCTATGTCTGACTTGCTAAACGTCTTGCCTCAGGATATGTCACGCGAATCTCATACGACATTCGGTCACCATTTCACACAGGGGACGAGTGCCCGTGCAATAAAGAATTTCTCGGTATGTTATTCCTAAGATCCATCTCACCCATTGCTGTTGAGCCACGTTAAGTCTCTTTTCAACCTTTTATGGGTGACTTCCACGTCTCGCAAACGGAGATAGCTGTTGTGACTATGATTGCATTGAGGAGATGGATCTTGGTCTCAAGTCTGATTGATTTGTTTGCCCAGATATGGCAGTCAGCTCCTGCTATTCCCTCTTCGGCATGCATCTGATAACGTGCCTAAATCTTTCAACTGTTCTATCTGTTCAAGCTCTGTATGGCCTACGGAAGTAGTTGTTGACCTGTATCCAATACACATAACTTTGGTCACGATTTATCCGGAGGCCGAATTTGGGTGCGTCTCTGTCTCTTGCATAGCCTACGTTTGATTATATTTCTGAGTAAACATCTGCAAAGTTCAGCTCCATCAGTCAGTTTGGTTCATGCCATGGGATACCGAAAGCAGTCTGATTCGCGTACTTTTTTTTCATGACATAGTCGATGGCTAGCAGAAAGAGAAATTGTGATAAAATACACCCATGTCTTACACAGGTCTAGATTCTCTCGAGTTAGTTTTAAACACAAACATTCGTCATCCCTTAATTCATTCACCATCTTCTGATTAAGTTTTATAAACAATACATGCACATATTTTCTTCATTGCCTCCAATAGGCTCCAGTCGGTACTGTGGTGCTCAGTGTGACTGGTCAAAGAAACAGGTACAGAAAGAAGGCAGTCAAGATGTTACTTCTGGTAGTCCTACTGTTCATAATCTGTTGGACTCCAATCGAAGTCTTGGAAGTTGTCTACATTCTACACAGACAAGTAGCACAACCTCAAAAAGCTTATCTCAAATTTTACCTTCAGGTAGATCTACATGTTCTGCTAGATTTATAAACGTCCGAATCCAAGTAGCGTTCTATCTTGTCTTAACGTTATGTTTCCTTATAGTATTATGCTAGTTTCATGTTATGTCTTTTTGTTGCATAATGCATTCATGTCTTCTAGTATTATTATATCAATTAGTAACGTATCCACATGAGAGAGTATCAACGAGGTTTATTTATATTTTTTTTTTGCTTCACAAGTCTTTTTGTAAACATTTCTATCATTAACAGACTGTTAATTTTGTAATTACCGACAACTGAGTTTATGGATGCTATCATAGAAAGCTATTTTGCATTAAAGCATTTTTTTCCCTTTTCGGTTTACACACAACGCACTCCTTTAGCGACACCCTTCCCAAACTGTTTATGTCTGTTGAATGTTGAATCATATCTTTTTTTTTTTCAGTGCCTGGCATTCAGCAGCACGGCCTTGAACCCATTCGTGTATGCCTTTCTGAATAATAAATTCAGGAAGAGCTTTATTAACTTCATGCCCAGAAGATCCAGACGAGTAGCGCCAATGAACGTCCCTGACCCTCCCCAGCTTCCTTCGGATGCAGCTTGCAATAAAACAGGAACTTCGAGCGAAAGTTATCATTCTAAGTCAAGAATGTGTTCATTGCGCTCCACAAAATCTACAGAACTTTAATCTATAATACCATTCATGCACTGATCATCAAATCTTTGGAACCGCTGAACTGATCCGAATATTTTTTTTTAGATTCACAGTCTGAGCGCGGAAATTCATGAAATATTGCAAGCTTTCTATTAAACCTTTGCATTAAATTTTCAGTTTAGGCCCTATCTCAAAATGGTCGCAGTCTATATATAAAGCTTAATTACAAATGTTCAATCATATTTCAATTGTACATTAAACATTTTCTTTTGCCATAAATAGAAAATAGCTGCGTGAATGCTGATTAAGGCAGCTTTCGCTTTGGTGCTAGCTATTTTTCGTTTGGCACGCTTTTCTTCCAAAACTGAGGCCCATGTTTTTTTGTTTTTTTTTTCGTTTTGAAGTCCCGTTTGATTACATCCACATAACGGAGTTTAGCCTTGTTACAAATGAAAGGACGAGCCTCCATGTTACAAATGAAATGAGGTTGCTTGTAAGAGTACCCCATTTGACATATTAATGGGGATTGATTTTAAAAGAGCACCCCACTCAATATAACAAAATTTTGATCAATTAATTTTCCTATTATAGGGTATAGCTAAAAATATTCAATTAGAATTATAGCTAGATTTAGGTATTTAGATCAAAAGGTCAGTGTTAAAAGTGTGCTGGCACGTTCGTCCAGAGGTGTACTGGTCCCTTCTCGTACTGCCTAGGTTATTATGTATAACCTCCAGGTATACAATTCAACTAATGTATGCAACAAAAGACTTTACAAAGTCGCATGTAAACATATTTACAAAGTTTATTTACATGAGTAATTGCCATCAACTCACAGGCCGACATAACAAAAAGTAACAAAAAGTAAACAAAAGATACTCAAAAATAATATGGCACACAGCCCTAGTCATATGTTACATTATCGTCACATTCTGGAGAATACACATTTACATGAGTAAAATAAAGGTCACAGGCCTCAGGTCAACACATGACCACTTTTGACAATTCTGGGGTTACAAGCTTCAGGCTGACACTAGCCACTTTTAGCCAAAAAAAACAACAACAAAAGGGTCCTGATGAACTATAGGCTTTAGGGAAACCTATGAGCATACAAGCTTCATAGAATCCCACCTATAGACATCCGTTTGGTAAAGCCCATCTGATGATTCAATACAGGTTGAATCCCTCAGAGACAAGGCTATAAAGATATGTAAAGTCCATCTGATGATTCAATACAGGTTGAATCCCTCAGAGAAAGGTTACAAAAATATGTCTCGTTTGGGAGTACCCCAGGATGCAGAACATCAGGGTAAAGATATACTGCCTGGAAATCATATGAGGCTATATCTACCAATAAATACATTATATAAAATACAATAATACTAAAGATATACTTAGCCCAAAGATCTCCAGAGCAGGGCACACTTCTCCGAGTACCACATGACACACGACCACTAACAGAAAAAATACTATTCACAACATAGGTCAAGTGGTCAAGCTGGTAACTCAGGAGCAAGTGGCAACTAAGCACAGTTTGCAAGGCCTTTTATAAACTACATAAGGGGAATCACTCCTAACTATACAAGTAACCAAAAATAGTTAGTTCCCCATTATGTCACAAGCCTATAGAGTCGACAAGAAGCATAATTACTCCCCGCCTTGACGATTGGCATAATTGTGGTTGTAGCCTATAAACCAGATGACGAAATCGCCAAATTCCAGCAAAATTAGAAGAGCTAGTCCGACTAAAGTCACGATGGCTATTCTGCTAGTGCTCTTACCTTCGTCCACTCCATCAACTCAAGCCATGCACTCACTTTTTCTTTTTGTGCCGACTTTTTTTTCCCCCTCAAAAAAAAAACACATTTTGTTAGCCTTTTGGTATAAGGGGTAAATCAATTAAGACGCATTTTCCATTGCGCTTAGAGTCTTAGCGGCCCCCGAAAGGGGAAAAGAAGCTACTAGTTTTGTGTGGCCTGTATGTCCGTCCGTCCGTCCCGTTTAGAAATCAGAAACTAGAAGAGAAAATGAAAATCGGACATCATGATATTCTAGATCAGCGGTTCTCAACCTTTTAAGCTCGGCGACCCCTTTTTTACAATCTCCCACTCTGACCTGACCCCCCTGCCCAAACACACACACAGCAATACACACACACAGCAATAGAAGAGTAGACAATAACAATCCATATTTTCGATGGTCTTAGGCGATTCCTGGCAAATCGTCAATCGACCCCCATGGGGGTCGCGATCCACAGGTTGAGAACCCCTGTTCTAGATCATTCAAAGTTCTGATGCAACGGCTACTTTTTTCTTTTCCGAAAGTGAACCATCTAATTGTTAAAATTATACATGTAAGCAGATTTTAAAAAAAAAATTACCCAATTTTTCAATGAAAAACTTTAGGGGAGGTAACGTTTTTTTTTTAAGGTCATGTACTTCTTCATTAATAACTTCATTCTTAGATTCGCGCATTGGTACAAAAAAATTGCATCTAAGGTCACAATGGTAAAAGTGTCAATGGTTCATTATAAAATATATTTCCCATTTATTAACTAACTCATTGAATAGAATACTGATTCAAATGTTGTTTTAAAAAAAAAGAATTTTGATACGAACTTCGTTTTAGTTGTAAGTTTCTAAAATAACGAACTACTTTTATAGCGCGCAGTTTTGACATATCATCATTATAGGGGCCTACACTTGACAGTCTAAATAAGACTAAATAGAGCCCAGATCTAAATATATTTATAATAAATGTATTAATAATTTGAACAAAATTTTAATTATTAAGGCAATAGCTTAGGGGTGCAGATTTATTTATTATGTAAACAATAGTAGGCCTATCACATTAATAAATGAATCGGATACGAACAGCATAGTATACCATTACCCGGTAGCCCGGTAGAAAAGGCCTACTATTCATGATCATGCATTGACTTAGGTCTAGTAATTTTAAGATCAAACGTGTAAATTCATACGAGTTCTAGTCTAGATATAGTAGATTCTATATCAAGATTCTAGATCTAGTTCTAGATCTAGATTTAGATCTAATTCTAGACTAGACTTAGACTTAGATCTATTTCTAAATCTAGACCTAGACTTAGATCTTGAATCTAGATTTTGATCTAAAACTAGGTCTAGATCTAGCTAGATCTTTGTCTAGTTTGTATGACAAATGACAATGGAGATATTAATTTTTATTTTGCAAGGGGAATGTCTAGTCCAAGTAGACCTACTCCAAGTCTTTCAAGTCATTTCTAGTTAGCTCACTAACTAAAATAGCTCAAGAATTTTTTTTTTCGTGTTGTCAATTTATCTAATTTTGTAAGAAGAATAAATCTTTTTTAGTTTCTCTTTATTACATTTAACATATTATAAATTGTTAATGTATGGATAAGGTTAATAATTATTATTTTAAAAAATATAAGTGTACGCTAAATGAATATATGACGATACTGTGAAGACTAGGTAGACCACTTCGGGGGCCGATTTTGAGTTTGTGTTTCCACACAAACTGTCTTAGTAACCTTGTTTTCTTTGTTACTTTGAATGTTTTGTAAGTGGGTTTTTTTTCCAATTAAATGCATATTCTTATCAGCTTAACTTATAGTGTACATGTTGAGATATTTCCTTTTGTAAAAACCCTTTTCTTTAAATGCCTTTGAAAGTAAAGGTGGCAAAAAAAATTGTTTGTAATGAGTTTATGGCGTATTATAAATTAAGAACTTGTGAAAAACTTTCTTTAATGATTGATTTTTGCTTTGATTTTTTTTTTATTTTAGGTGACATTTTAATGTTAAACCATCATTTGCCCCAGCGCAGCCTAAGGATTTTTGAGTTTAAAATCCCACTCCAGGGGGTTTTGAGGTTAAAACCCCCTACGAATTTTTTTTTGATAAAACCCCCTCTTCAGTATAAGACTAAAGCATACAACAGTCACCAGGTAATATGAGCGTAGCCAAGAGGTGTTATGTGTTTAAAAACACTCTCCAGAGGGCTTTTAGTTAAAACCCCCTCCAGAGGGTTTTAAGTTTAAAACCACCTTCAACGGGCTTTGAAGCTAAAAACCACCTCTTCAATATAAAATTAAAGCAAACTACATACACAAAATTCTATTAGCGTAGTTAAATCCCCCTCGAGAGGGTTTTAAGTCTTCCGAATTCCGAAAGAATGAAGAGTCAAAATGAGATAAATATTAATTACGTACACACACATAATATATATATATGTGGGGGGGGGGGAGAGAAAAAAATCCTGGGTACGCCCATGTCTACTATGACATTAGGAGGATTCCTACAAACGATGCATTCCACTACAATCACTAATGAGCGCTAACTAATAGTGTGAATATATATTATAGTCAATACTTCCGTTAGTAACAATATATACTTTTTTTAAAAGAACAAGAAAAGCATAAAAAATGTATAATAGGTCTGTACTAATTGACATACTTTTACCAATTGTTTTTGTTTAGCGCTATTTCACGCTTTTAGCTTTCTCACTACGCTGTGATCCTATTGTTTATCTGGACCAGTTGAGAACATTTGGGGGAGGGGGGAGAAAGAAAGGGCTATCTTAGTGAATTTTAACGTAGTTGCTTATTTAAAGCATTTAAGTTTTTTAAAAAGGGGGTGGGGGACAAACTGAATTCGAAATCAAGCCGGCATTCTGACCAATCTGCTAGTAAGGTGCCTATGAATATAGAAGATTGTATAGTTATCAAACGTTTGTTACAAATTTACTTTAAAGCGGCGACATATAAAGGTGACTAATTCAGACTAACACTTCAGTCAAGTACAATTTATTTCCCTTTTTCGAGATACCAATAAAAAAAGTTCATTACCAATAGTTAATTAATTAATTGGTTACTATTTTTAATTGATTCTCGTGTCGACAGGTACATGAAATAATCGTATCTTATCGTATAGGCCTATATTACAGGACGTTACTTCAAAAAAAGAAGATAATTACGTCCCACGCATTTCGTGTGTCAATCTAGTCATGCATGTTAAGCAATGACTTAAAATCTGTTTAGTCGTTTGTTTTCCTGGCTGATTCAGGCAACCCATTCCATTCTCTAATGACACTAGGGAAGAAGCATAACTTGTACGAATTTGTTCTAATTGTGCAAAATTTCAGATTAATCCGAGATTGAGCATCAGAGAAATAACGTTTACAAACCTTTTACCAGACAGACAGAGTTGATATAAGCTTTGTAATAAGTGTTATCGACGATGGCTCATGGGATTTAAGGTAATGTGGATATTTTCTTTTTCAAATATCCATAGACAAAAAAATAATTAACACATAAACTTTTATCATGTTGGCCTTCTTGAGCCGTAGAACGACCATGGTTCATCTCGAACACTTTTTCATGTGACAGTGGAGACCTATTTTGGAGAGACACTCTCGTCCACATATATCGCAGAATGAAAGTCTGGGCATTGATTATGGTCGGAAAGATGTCGCCCCCGTCTTCTCATAGCTGATGTGACAAAAGGAATGGAATATCCGATACAGTTTGGGATCAGTATCGCCGCAGGCTGTAACAAAGTGTGCCACAACCTGCTTAAGGGTCACCAGCTCATGATTTTTTCCTCAGGGTTGTCTCCCGAAGCTTTTCCCGTGTTTGGGTATAGCCGCAAAGCAGCGGAGGTTTGGATTATTTTCCTTTTAGATGAATAGCCAGCCAATGCAAACGAGCCCTACCAGCCCGAAGCTGGTTTAGAAGCCAATTGCTAGCCTTTGCCCCTTCTCCTGCCGTGGTAACGGTTCCGCTGGGCTCATTATCAGAACCAAACGTGAAGGCCAGGAGTTGGAGTGGTTGTCAGAGACTATTTAAGACGCGTGCCATTGGAAGCATTTTATAGGTAAAAATAGCTTAAGACCATTACCACTCTCGGGGTTAACAACCTTGCGGAACCTATATTCCTTAAAGAAATACAAAGAAGTATTTTTTTTAAATATAATTTTGATTGCATGATTTTAAAAGTGTTTTTAAAATGTGAAAAATGCACAAATGTCAATATCCTAAACATTTTTTTTTAGTTTATCCGCTTTTGAAGTATCCTTATAAAATAAGAACTAAATCTCAAACGATTAGATCTAAAGAAAGTTAACTTTTGGAAAATTATTCAATCTATTTATAAGTTGGCTAAAGGTTATCACAGACCTGTATGTGTAAGTCGAAGAACATCAATGATTTGAATATACCCCGCTTTATTTGCTTTTTCACTGCTCGATACATCCCAGTATCTTACAAAAGTTTTAGTGCAAACAATTGTAATATAGTTAAATGTGTTTGTACAAATAAAGGTGTTTATATCTCTCAATTCTGAAAAAAGATTTCATAAATAACTAAAACCATCTCATCTTCAATTGTCGTACTCTTTGATAAATTTTATGTAGGCCTACGTGGTAGTGCTACAGCTTTTTAAAACTGTGTTAAAGTACCAAGCAGTGGCTGAGATGAAAGTATAGGACTACATAGGTGACCTTGAAAGAAAGAAATCGAAAATAAACGTACCGGTAATGATATATTTGAGACCAAAAGAAAATCCGCTGCCGATGACAGACGCAGACGGCGAAAAGAAAATCTTAATCGACCACCGGCGGACAATGGTTATGCTTACCCTGGGTGTGGCTAAATATGTAGGTCACAGCTGGGGCTGGGTAGCCACGGGAAATACTGCATTCTTTATAAATCTTCGAACTCGAAGACAAGCCTTATTATTTTGGTCTTGTCTAATATGTTGCCCGCGGGTCTTAATTTGCGTATCATTGTCGATATAATCACTGAGACTGTTTTGGAAACAATTAAACGAAATAATAATGCTATAAGTAAAGCGAATGCGTGAATGTAAAAATAGTATGAATGGAGCTATCAAAATAGCTCCACGACTTAAATCCATTTTTTTTAAAATAAAAACATTTGCTTGTAGGCCTACATAGATCTATATTTGATTAAACATGAAATGAATAGACTTTATTTTGTACGTTCATGTGTTAAAGTATAAAGTAGATCTATCATCTTTGGTATAGATCTAGAGTCAAATATTGGCTTGGATAGAGTTCGTTCTGATCGTACGTGGAGCCTTCACTCTGCGCATGCGTGACCTTTCTTGAAAGATGTACGCGGATCATGAATGGAACTATTAAATGTATGTCAAAACGGCTTCGCAGCTATAGCGAACTAATGTATGAAAAATGCTTTAGAAAAACTAATTTGAAGGTTAATTTGATTAAAATAAATATGAAATGAATGGTCTATAATTATTAATTAGTATGTTCACGAGTTAAAGTACAAAACAATATTTGCGAAGAGAAGTTCTATCATCTTAGAGTTGACTTAGATCTAGGAATAGAGATGTGTAACATTTTGGAAAGAATGTACGTCAGGACTTTAAAATTCGCAGATATAAGGAACGAATATATATGTAAAAATGCTTTTGAAAGACAAATTTGAAGCTTAATTTTATTAAATAATGAAATCAATAGACTATATTTTGTAATTTTCATGTGTCAAAGTAAAAACTATCTGTGCAAAGTGTAGTTCTTAAAATTAGATTTAGATCTAGATCCTTTCTATCTAAACATGGTAAACATGGCCTTGATTCATCAAATACTAATACTGCCATAGAGTTGGGCAACTTTTTTTTGAGGGTCTTTAGTTTGTTTTAGGGCTACTATACATACGTCACGGTTCCGGTTAGCACCCAAGGAACATGTGTGCAAAGTTTCATCAAGCTTGGTCAAACGATTTTGATTTCTATTCGGAACATACATACACCTTACATTCTACTTTTTAGTATAGATAAGAAGATATAAAAATAAATATATTTATATAATCCTTTAGATAGTCTGTCATGGGATGCACCCGGCCTTGGCGATACGCAGGTCAATTTCATTATCGATCTTTTCATTTAAGGAGAGTGTGCTGCCAAGGGAGGTGAATCTGTCCACTGTCCGTTTATCTTAATACTTGGATCCGAGTAGGCTTTACATGGAGCAAGCAAATATAAGACTTCAGTCTTTTTCAAATGTGTTTATAGTGAGACCGAAGTCTGAACATGCTTTTGAAAAGTCACCGTCGATGCTCTGCAGATCATTTTTGGAACAGGCATTTTGGGGAGTGGTCAGAAAATAAGAGCCTTCATGTCATTATGAAATAGTGTCACCATGGTTAGGCCTATGCATTTTGTGGACATCCGTACTTTGAAATGATCTTTCATTGTCCTTCAATGCTAACAGGTCAACATATATTAAGAGAAGGTCAACATGAACCGATTTAGTAGGGTACGTGCGAGGATTTTCCTTGCAATAGAGAGAAGAAATATTCCTCTATGTTTATTGCATATTTTGCGATTTCCTTTGTGCTTGTGTAGATGGACAATTGTGACATCTTTAAAGTCTTGTGGTAGTGACGTTTGTTCCCACATAATTAAGAAAAGCTCATGAAGACTTTTAATCAGGGCTTGTCCACCTTGTTTTGTAGACCTCTGCGGGAATGGAGTCAGCTCCTGGGGCTTTTCCACTTGCAAGCTGTTTCCTTTAGCGTAGGTGGGTCTCATTTATTGGTACTTGCTGTAGTCTGTCTATTGTCGCATCATTTATATTGAGAACCTTTTCAAAATGCTTTACCCAGTGCATTAGGATTTCTTCCTTATCTGTCAATAGTTTTGTCCCTAAACGTTTAGTACAGGGGAGAAGCCTGAGTTTGTGAGTCCAAAGACCTCTTTTATGACATCGAAGAAGTTCTTCATGTCGTGCTTGTCTGCGAATTCCTGTATTGTTTCCACTTCCTTGTTGAGTCATCTATCTTGCATTTGGGGTAACTTTTTTTTTTTTTTACAGATGTTGGTAATGGACTGGGAGTTTGGGTTGTTCAAATACAGTTTATGGAGCTTGTGCTTTTCATCTAATAGTTCTCTGATCTTAGTAATTATTCTGATGCTTTATCACCATATGTCCGAGTGTGTTTAATGCTGTTTATGGACTGCCTCTTTGAAATATTCCCAGCGTTTGTCTACATTGGATTCAGCTAGAGTGCTTGGCTTTGAGACGGTTCTTTATCGCATCTGCAAGCAACTTTTCGGTTTTGTCAACTATTAGTTTGGCCGTGTTTAGCCTTTTTGAAAGTTTAGATTTCTGCGGACGTCTCTTTGTCTGGATCCGAAGTTTTGTAATGATAGGGCGGTGGTCTGTTCCACACTCTGCACCACAGCAAGATTTAGTGACACCTAGGCCCTATGTCTTGATGGTCAATTTGACAAACGATAAATATATAAGTGTAGGAACTAAAAGAATTTTTTTAAGGATCGAGTGTCTGTTTTACATTCACCTCTGTATTTTGTCTTGACGCTTTCAATAGAATCACTTTCAATGACAAGCCAGTCATTCATAAATGTTATAATTGTCTTCTCATTGCTTTCTCTGCAGTAGCCTATATCTCTTCTTTTTTTCCAGGGACGTTGCCAGCCCTGAGAACTTTTGATATTTATAATTATATAGGCCTATATTCTAAATGCTAAATAGTCTGATTGGTAAAATCAGTTTTACGAGGTCTTAGAATAAGTTTCGCATTTCTTTGTTACAACTTATTAATATAAGTACCTGATGTGTGATTTATTTTTCCTTTGATGTGATTCTGGAATTCGAAAAAAAAATAGGGGGGGGATAACAAGAGAGAAAGAGCGAATGGGGAAAAAACCTTGAGAATGACTAGTCCATAGACTTAGAATCTATATATTATATCATATAATCAGTAGTAGAGATATAGATCTATATATAAGTCTATGGACTAGTCTATCCTTTCATTCATTGGTTACAGGAACCGGAAGTAAATGTTATTCTTATAATGTGGCGACTGCCACGTTGAAAACAACAAACAAGTCCGTGCTTACGTTAAATATTAAAATTTCTTTTTAAAATAAAGCAGTTTATTTGTAGACCTTCTATAAAGCATTGAAGAACTAGAGTCTTATTACTTCGCATAATATTATCGTCTGAGGTTTGTTGATTGCATAGATCTAGGGTTAACATTCTTAAACTAAGGTTGTCGTTGTATTTTCAGTATTTTATTCTACCAAACATAAACACAAAAATCAGCTGCTTTTATAAATATAAGACTCTAGACGTCTAGATTCTAGATCTATACTGTCTATAGTGAGACTCTATATTAGACTGGAATCGATTTTACATTTCCCCAAGCCCAAGTTGTTGATATCAACTCTTGTTTTTGTCCTGATTTTAAAGTTGTTCACCAGTTGTTGCAAACCAAACGTCCAAAGCCCCATCAAAGGCTTTATTATTTATTTGCCAACAAAGCTTCGAAAGTCTTTAGACACTTTTGATTTTTTAGTAAAGAGATTATTATTAACTATTATAATTATATTATTTTATTCTAGATCTAGATATCTATTTTACTATAGATAATTAGATTCTAGTAGATTTATTATGATTTAAGACAAATTAATAATTAAGACTTTCCTAACTAAAAACTATAAGTGACACTAAACTTAAACTAAACTACTTAAGTCTAAAACTACTGTAAACCTAGAGCCTAGATGATAAAATCATAGATCATCTAGAATAATCTAGATCTAGAAATAATGTAGAGATCTAGATCTAGAAATCTAGATGTATAAATTTAATTTATATCTAGCTAGACTACACTACTAGACTTGGATAATATAAATAATAACTAGATTCTAGATAGTTAACATCATACAATCATACTGATCATAGTTACTTTAAGAGTCTTAAGACTTAAGATACATACGTAACATAGCATAGATCAATAGATCTAGATCTATTCTATTAAAACTACAATCTACATCTTGGAAGGGCTCCCTTACACTCTACTCTATCAAAATCAAGTGTATGACTATTGACTATGGTCTGAGCTGACTAGGGACATTTTATACAGACTATAGTATATTATTTATTTATTATTATAAAATTCTAGATCTATGACTATGATTTCCCATAAATAAATATAGACAATAGAACTAATTTTATACATATATATATACAGATTACAGATTTAATACTAATAGTATTATTACTATTATTATTATAATTAGATCTACTAGTAGAGTCTAGAGATATTTTTAAATCATAATATAGAATCTAGAGACTAGTCTAGATTCTAGATCATCATCATGCCATTGCCATTAATGGTCAATGGCATCATTCATGGATCTAGATTAGTTATTAGTAGGCCTAGATGATTAATCACTACTTAGGCCCTACTACTAGTACTAGACTAGATCTAGATTGTAGATCTAATACAGTTCTAAAATAAAAAATTCAATTGTAAACATTTAAAATTTTTAACCTTGACCTATAATAACTACATTTGGTTTAAAATTATCTTTTATTGTCAATACTGACAATACAGATCTATTCTATACATTCTCGTCCTTGTAGACTTTGTTATTAGATGCATATTATTAGTAATCTAATCTAATTAGTTAGCAAACATAAACATCACAAATATTTTGTGTTATGTCAGCGTGTTTAATTAGAAATTCAGAAAGCATGTTTATTTTATTATTTAAACAAAAATCAACTTAGCAATTTTTTAATTTTTTTTAAATAAATAAGTCTACAATTTTTAACATTACTTACTTAGTTTTCATTCACTACAATGTTTGTTTTATAGACTCAATAAAAATAGAAAAATGAGGGTGAAAGAAATTGATAGAACGGCCAACATGGCTTGGTCGCCAGAGGATAAATATCCAATCTATATTGCCACTGGAACAGCTGCTCAGCAATTAGATGCCACTTTCAGGTAATTCATATTATATATATGTGTGTGTGTGTGATTTATAATACATAATTTCAATACATTTTTTACCCTTAAAGATTTTTTTTTTGGTCACTTTATATGTGTTTATAAAGTTTTAGTTCCATACAAATATTTGGACATGTCATGCCTTACAGGTGGCATTGTATACTAACATTTAAGTCAAATTCATATATAAATTTATATAATTTTGTATGTTGCTAAGTATATCTGTTTGCTAAAAGTGCAACAATATTTTTAAAATGTGTAATGAGCAACAAGCATTTTCTTGTTTATTTTTTTATTTACAGCACTACATCTGCTATTGAGCTTTATGGATTAAATATTGATGAAGCTACTCTTGACATGCCAGTGGTTGCTTCTGTAGAATCGGATGCCAGGTAAAGAGTTTGAACTCTATATTTACATTAATTTTTTTTTTCAAGGTATGTTTGAAATGTTTAAAGAATGTATTACTTTAGCATTTTTATATTCTTGCAGATTTCATAAAATTGTTTGGGGTCCTTTGAAGGACACAGAAAGTGGTGTTATTATTGGAGGTAGTGAGAATGGTAGCATCTATGTTTATAGCGCTGATAAACTTCTTTCAGGCTCAAAAGATTGTCTCTCAGCTCAACTTTCTCGACACATTGGCTCTGTGAAAGCTTTGGATTTAAATCCATTTCAGGTATTGGTTGAAGTTATTTATAGTAAAGATAGATTATTTTAGTTGCTTACAATGTCATAAAACAGTAATGTTGATAACTTTTTTTTTTCCTTCAGCAAAATCTTTTGGCTTCAGGTGCAGGAGACTCTGAAATTTACATTTGGGATCTGTTAAAATCTGATAGTCCTATGACACCAGGGCAGAAATCACAGGTGAGCTTGAAGTAACATAAAAATGTAATGCTTGAATTGTAAGATAAATAAATATTGGCAAGTTAAGTCAAAGCCAGTCAGCATTATCAACACTCAATTCCAATTGGTGTCAGATGCACCAACAACTGAAGGCCCACCCCCACCCCATCCCTTTCCAATTCTATCCTGGGCTATAAACTCTGCCTATCATAGTTCAGTCCTAGATGCTTTGCTAGATGTCAAAATATTTTATCTTGGTTGCTCTCTTTATTAGTTACCTGTTTCTCCTAGCGCTCTTAGAATTTTTTTTCTTACTAGATTTCATTTCCATAGATCCCATTGGCACAGCATGATCTGAAAAGTGCTCACCTTCACCTCTCTCATATATTTTGACAGTCTTCCTCCATTCCTCTCTGTCTTTTGCCTTTGATAGAATCTCTTTCAATGGCAAGCTCGTCCATTATTTTATGTTGTCCACCCATAACTTTCTGTCTGCATCTTCTTTTTCTTGGTACTGTTCCCTGAAGGAAGGTCTTTGCAAGATCTGAAGTCATTGCAATATGGCTTGAAAAGTGCTGAAGTGTCTAGTAGCAAATTTATAAAATATCTTAGCCTCCCTTTTTTTTTTTATTATCTCAGTTTAGATTATCTTAGAGAGAGCACTGGTGGTTGATTATATATTTCATCCTAATCATTTCAGCCTCCTGAGGAATTAGCCAGTGTAGCATGGAACTGCCAAGTTCAGCACATTCTAGGCTCTACATTTGCAACTCGCTGTGTTGTATGGGATCTGAGAAAAAATGAACCAATTATCAAAATCAGTGACAGCATGTCTAGGGTAAGTATGAACTCAGGATAAGATTGCCATGTCCATTTAAAATTACTGTTTGTTATCATGCTATCAGTGTTCTTATGTATCACCAGATCAAAGCTAAATTAATAGCATGGCATCCCGAGGTGGCCACACAGTTGTGCTTGTCTTCTGAAGATGATCACACTCCAGTGATTCAAGTCTGGGATTTGAGATATGCAACTTCTCCACTTAAAGTCCTGGAAAGTCATACCAAGTAAGTATTTCTTTTGGAAAATATTGCTAAATAGCAGTCCTAGTTAAACATACACTATAATAATACACTCATCATAAACTAATTATTAGTATTTGTTAGAAACACATAGAATCTCAACAATTCTCAATATCATTGCACAAAGTGGTTTCAGAACATCACGATTCTACTAAAAACTTTTAGACATTGTTCAAATAAAAAACTAATGCAAATTATTTGGTTTCATAAACAAAATGTCCCATATTATTTTGATATTTTTTTCTTAAGAGTGTTATTCTAAAATAGCAATGGTGCTATTAAAAATTGATGTTATTGAGACTATTTATTTTTATTGTTTACAACAGGGGGGTCTTGTCTATGTCTTGGTGTAAAAGGGACCCTGATTTATTGCTGAGCTCTGGAAAAGATAACAGAATTCTTTGTTGGAACCCTAACTCTAATGTTCAAAATGGAGAAGTAATCTTATTCTTTAATAAACTTATTTCCAGTTTTATAATCTTTTATTGTCTATTATCTCAGTTTCAGTTGTAAAAAGTTTAGACATTGACTAAGTTATGATGATTGTTTCTCTAGGTTGTTTACGACCTTTCTACAAATAATCAGTGGTGCTTTGATATACAATGGTGCATCAGAAACCCCTCCATTATATCCAGTGCTTCATTTGATGGACATATTACTTTGTATTCTATATTGGGAGGAGGCCATCCAGTCCAGCCCAGTAATAAGGTACTTTCAATTTTTTTCTTTATTTGTAATTAGTAATTGGACAGTATTGTTACGTATCTAGGCATTGTTGTTTTTTTTTTCTTTGACCTGTTGCGGTCGAGAGACGGGGAGGTTGTCTGCCCCTTGTGTAATAAATTTTTTTTTTATTCGTCAAGCCACACAGACAGTGACCGGTCCTTGACCTGTGTGTGTACCTCTGGTTGAAAGGAGGGTGTTTTTTTTTTGTCTCTTTGAAGAGCGTTCTAGATCTGGGTGTTGATGACTTTCTGTTCTAGAATATACGAGATATCGACGCGCGGTAGATTATATAAGACCGCTCGCGTAACGTTGACGGACAGACATACGGAGACAGCCGTGAGACAGAATAGCGGAGACATTGCATGACCCGTGCGTGGTATACCATTTATCGTGTAAGTTACGATTTTTTCTTATTTTTTTTCAAGGCCTTGCTTGCTTGTATTTGTAATTACATTTTCAAACTCTTGTATTGTAATATTTTTACATGCCATTTTTGTAAAAGGGTTTTGGTCAACACATCAATTCTGTATTGAGTAAATGTTTATTTTTTCTTTCTTGTAACTTTATATTTGATTAAACATTAAGTTGATAGTTTACCTTCCGATTTCTTGTGTCATTTTTTTTTTTGTTATTCATTGTAAGTCTTTGATTAAATTCAGACTTAAGATAAGTGACACAACTCCTTTTCTATTGTCACGTTCCCCTAGGCAAGCCATTTAAAAGTAGAATTCAATTCGTAATACGTGACAAAAGAAGTTTGAGGGCTTTCGTCCCGGATATTTTTCTGAACCTATTTTCGTCTTACTTGAGTAATTTTGTAAAGGCGAAGTTGACTTTAACAAAAAATTTTTTGTGTCAAAGAGTCGGAAGTAAAGTATCAATAGTATTGACCAAACTCTTAAGGTTTTTTTTGTTGTACTGATTTTGTACTGTATATTTACATTGTATACATATTTTTGCTTGATCGTTGCTAGTTAGTCATGGATATTCAGGTTTTTCTTGCAAATCCCTCTGTGGAAGAGCTTGATGCTTTTACTAGGAAGGAACTGGTCCTTATTTCTAAACATTTAGGGTTAAAAATAAAATCAAATGCCCTTAAACAAGAAATCAGAGATAACATTGTAATCCATTATGTAGACGAGGAAGTGTTTTCTGAAGACCTTTTAGAAACCCTTAGACCCGATGAGGGTAAATCAGATTTAGAACTTCAGATAAAATTAAAACAAATGGAAATAGAAGCCCAGACGGCTAGAGAGCAGAGAGAAATTAAACAAAAAGAATTAGAGCTTGCAGCGGCTAGAGAGCAGAGAGAAATTAAACAAAAAGAATTAGAGCTTGCAGCGGCTAGAGAGCAGAAAGAAATGGAAATAGAAGCCCAGAAGGAAATTAAACAAAAAGAATTAGAGCAGAAAGAAATGGAAATGAAATTACAAATAGAGTTAAAAAAATTAGAGTTAGCTGCTAATGTAAGACCAGATTCTTCCCCTGCCAGTCATACTGCTGAAGCAACAAAATTTTTGAAAATAATTCCACGCTTTAATGAAGCCACAATTGACAATTATTTTCCACAATTTGAACTTTGTGTGAAAAATTTTAATGTACCTGAAACTTTGTGGCCCACTTTGCTGCAAACAGTTTTGACTGGTAGAGCTGCAGAGGTATTTTGTTCTTTGACCATTGAACAACAAAAAGATTATAATGTTGTTAAGGCCTTAATTCTTAAGGCATATGAACTTGTTCCGGAAGCTTACCGAAAGCAGTTCAGGGATTGTCGCAAATCGGATGGCCAAACCCATGTAGAATTCCTGCGGGAAAAGGAGCGACGCTTTGAGAAATGGCTCACTTCCAGGGAAATCGGCACCGACTTTGCAAAATTCAAGAACCTAATGCTGATGGAAGAGTTCAAGAGTTGTGTGCGGCTGGACGTACGTACGCATATAGCTGATCGTGGCGAGGAAGATGTGCACAAGGCTGCAGTGTTGGCAGACGATTATATAATATCACATCAATTTGCTAAGTATACGACGGATGTCAAGCCAAAACAAGTCAAACAGCCTGAGTCCACTGCTAGCAACTCCATCAAGAACAGCAGTACAAATGACAGAAAACCTACTACAAGTAAAGCTACTTGTTCCTACTGCAAACGAGAAGGCCATAAAATTGACGATTGTTGGAAATTGAGGAAGAGAAACGAAAAAGCTCCTTCAAAAGTCAGCGCTTGCACAGTACAGTGGTCGTCGAGGTTTACTCCCTCATCCTCAAGTCATATCAAGAATACCTCGACACCACCTGTTTCAAATGTATTGACTGTACAAGACTCTCCGAAAATGTCTCCACGGTGTTCAAATGACTCAACAGCGAGTTCTTCAAATTCATCTTTACGATGTTCCAATGACTCAACCAAGAGTTTTTCAAATACATCAAACCGATGTTCCAATGACTCAAACAAGAGTTTTTCAAATACATCAAGCCGATGTTCCAATGACTCAAACAAGAGTTTTTCAAATACATCAAGCCGATGTTCCAATGACTCTATCCAGAGTTCCCATAATACATCATCCCGATGTTCCCATGACTCTATCCAGAGTTCCCATAATACATCATCCCGATGTTCTCATGACTCTATCCAGAGTTCCCATAATACATCACCCCGATGTTCCAATGACTCTATCCAGAGTTCCCATAATACATCATTCCGATGTTCCCATGACTCCATCAAGAGTTCCCATAAGACATCACCCCGATGTTCTAATGACTCCATCAAGAGTTCTCCAAATACATCCAAAAGATGTTCTACTGACTCAAGAAAGAGTTTCTCCACTGCGTCTCCTAGAGATGTCAATGACTCCAGCGAGAGTTCGACCCAAGTCCAGTCTGCATCAACCAAAATTGATGTTTTATTAGAGGATTTTAAGCCTTTCATTTCGGAAGGATTCGTATCACTACCCGGTGATTCTACAAGTCTACGACCTATCACCATTTTAAGAGACACAGGTGCCTCACAATCGTTACTTTTAGAGGGTATCTTGCCCTTGTCTAAATCATCATCGACTGGGAAGAGCATCCTGTTACGAGGCGTAGAGCTTGGATGTATAGATGTGCCTCTACATCTAATCGACATAAAGTCAAATCTCATTACTGGACCGGTTGTTGTAGGTGTCCGACCAACATTACCATTGGAAGGCATCTCGTTGCTGTTAGGCAATGACTTAGCAGGTGGAAAGGTGATAGCCGAACCCATCGTCACTCAAACACCCGACTTATCTGCCACACCCGAGGAAGACCTAGAGTTATATCCAGCGTGTGCAGTAACACGGGCAATGAGGTTGAAAGCATCTCAAGAAGAGAACGTCATCAAAGCCAACAGTAACCACGATGATGTGGACTTGAGCACCACATTCTTTGCTTCTCTTGAAGAAGAACCAACGCCAAATTCTGAAAAGCCGGCATCAACTCGAAAACAGTTGATTGAGGACCAAAAGAAGGATCCAGAGCTCGCCAAACTCCGAGAAACCGCAATGACATCACAAGAGGCAGAGCTAGCATCAACGTGCTACTATATCCAAGATGATATGCTCTTCAGGAAATGGAAACCTCCAGACGCATCCAACGAAGAAGAATGGAGAATATGCCATCAAATCGTGTTACCAGAAAGATACCGAGCGTACATCATGAATCTTGCTCATGACACACCAATGTCAGGTCATCTCGGCATCCACAAGACATACCACAAGATTATGTCACACTTCTTCTGGCCACGTTTGAAGAAAGATGTCATCCAGTACTGCCGATCCTGTCATGCCTGTCAGATGGTTGGCAAGCCAAATCAAAAGATCCCTGTTGCTCCTCTGAAGCCGATTCCAGCCTTTGAAGAACCTTTCAGCAGAGTACTTATTGACTGTGTTGGTCCTCTCCCAAGGACAAAAGCTGGCAACCAATACCTGTTGACCCTTATGTGTGCTTCAACTCGTTTTCCTGAAGCTATTCCTCTAAGGAACATAAAAGCATCAAACATTGTGAAGGCCTTAATCAAGTTCTTTACTCTATTTGGTCTACCAAAGTCCATCCAATCGGACCAAGGAACGAATTTCACGGCCAATCTTTTCAAGCAAGTCATGACTCAGTTGGGCATCAAACACTGCATGTCGAGTGCGTATCATGCCGAGTCGCAAGGCGCTCTCGAGCGATTCCATCAGACTCTCAAGAACATGATCCGAACCTATTGCTTTGAGCACGAAAAAGACTGGGACGAAGGAATCCACATGCTGCTGTTTGCAACCCGTGAATCCGTCCAGGAATCGTTGGGATTCAGCCCTTTTGACTTAGTCTTTGGCCATTCGGTGCGCGGTCCCTTGAAATGTATAAAAGAGACTTTGTTGTCACCAACAGCCACTGAAAGACTTTTAGACTATGTAAGTAAGTTTAAAACTAGACTTTATGATGCTTGTGTTCTGGCCAAAAATAACTTACAAAACACCCAATCCAGCATGAAACGCTGGTATGATAGAAAGGCCCGTGTTAGAGAATTTTCTCCCGGGGATAAGGTGCTTGTATTTTTGCCCATACCAGGTCAACCCTTGCAAGCCAGATATTTTGGTCCCTATGAAATTGAGACCAAAATTAGTGACCTCAATTACACAATCAAAACCCCTGACCGTAGGAAAAAGACTCAGCTATGTCATATAAACATGCTGAAGCCTTATGTATCTCGGCCAGATCACTCAGAGAAGAGTAATTGTGTTTTAAATACAGTCAAAAGTTGTTCAAATAGCCATGTTTCTCCTATTGATGATGATATTGTAAAGGAGAAATTCGGACAATACAAAATACCTAATTCTTTTGTATTACAAAATTTGGATGTAAAACTGTCTCATCTGTCTTCGACAGAAAGGCCAGTTATCATGAAACTCATTAATGAATTTAATGACCTTTTTTCTGATGTACCAAAACAGACTAATGTTATAATGCATGATGTAGATGTTGGCGAGGCTACTCCAGTCAAGCAGCATCCTTACAGGGTTAACCCTGAAAAACTTGCCATACTTAGGTCAGAAATCAAGTATATGCTTGAAAATGACCTCATTGAACCAAGTTCCAGTAGTTGGAGCTCCCCATGTGTCTTGATACCTAAACAGGACAAGACTTATCGTTTTTGTACAGACTACCGTAAGGTAAATGCTGTAACAAAGACCGATTCGTTTCCTATCCCTAGGATAGACGATCTCATAGATCGTATTGGTGACGCTAAGTACATCACCAAAATAGACCTACTTTCAGGTTATTGGCAGGTTCCCCTGACTGATAGGGCAAAGGAAATCTCCGCCTTTGTCACCCCTGATGGTCTGTACCAATACAAAGTGATGCCATTTGGCATGAAGAATGCTCCTGCCACTTTCCAGAGAATGATAAATGCCCTGCTTGCTGACATGGAGAATTGCCACGCATACATAGACGATGTAGTAATTTTTAGCCAAGATTTTTCTAGCCATTGTAAACAACTGCATTGTCTTTTTACTAAACTTTTACATGCAAAAATTACTGTAAACCTGAGTAAGAGTGATTTTTGCCAGGCTTCCCTCCAATACTTAGGCCATATTGTAGGACAAGGCCAGGTGAAACCTGTAATGGCCAAAGTAGAAGCTATCCAAGCTTTCCCTATTCCTGCTGATCGGAAACAACTCCGAAGATTTTTGGGAATGTCTGGATATTATAGAAAATTTTGCGAAAATTTTTCTGTCATTGCCAGTCCTTTAACAAACCTCCTGAGAAAGAATGTCCGATTTACTTGGACGAATGAATGTCAGAAAGCCTTTAACCAAATTAAGCAGATATTATCTAGCTCCCCCATTTTGATGGCTCCTGACTTCGGAAAACCTTTTAGGTTAGCTATTGACGCCAGTGACACAGGTGTTGGGTCAGTCCTTTACCAAGAAGATAATTTCCAAGTAGAGCATCCTATTTGTTTTTTTTCCAAGAAATTTAATAGACATCAAAGAAATTATTCTACTGTGGAAAAAGAATGTCTTGGGTTGATTCTTTCTATACAACACTTTGATTTTTATATCAGTGGGTCCAGATGGCCACTGGTTGTATTTACTGACCACAATCCCCTTACATTTATCCACAAAATGTCTGGCAAGAACCAACGACTTCTCAGGTGGAGTTTATTTTTACAAGAGTACAACCTAGATCTTAAACACATAAAAGGCAGCGAAAATGTTATCGCCGATGCCTTATCTAGATTGTAAAAAGTATTTTGATGTATATTTTTTTATATATATATCATGATAAATACATTCTGTAATGTAAATATTTTTTGTAATTCTAAAAAGATTTCCATTTTGTGGAAATGTAAACTTTTTATTTTTAGGAGGGAGGTGTTACGTATCTAGGCATTGTTGTTGTTTTTTTCTTTGACCTGTTGCGGTCGAGAGACGGGGAGGTTGTCTGCCCCTTGTGTAATAAATTTTTTTTTTATTCGTCAAGCCACACAGACAGTGACCGGTCCTTGACCTGTGTGTGTACCTCTGGTTGAAAGGAGGGTGTTTTTTTTTTGTCTCTTTGAAGAGCGTTCTAGATCTGGGTGTTGATGACTTTCTGTTCTAGAATATACGAGATATCGACGCGCGGTAGATTATATAAGACCGCTCGCGTAACGTTGACGGACAGACATACGGAGACAGCCGTGAGACAGAATAGCGGAGACATTGCGTGACCCGTGCGTGGTATACCATTTATCGTGTAAGTTACGATTTTTTCTTATTTTTTTTCAAGGCCTTGCTTGCTTGTATTTGTAATTACATTTTCAAACTCTTGTATTGTAATATTTTTACATGCCATTTTTGTAAAAGGGTTTTGGTCAACACATCAATTCTGTATTGAGTAAATGTTTATTTTTTCTTTCTTGTAACTTTATATTTGATTAAACATTAAGTTGATAGTTTACCTTCCGATTTCTTGTGTCATTTTTTTTTTGTTATTCATTGTAAGTCTTTGATTAAATTCAGACTTAAGATAAGTGACACAACTCCTTTTCTATTGTCACGTTCCCCTAGGCAAGCCATTTAAAAGTAGAATTCAATTCGTAATACGTGACAGT